>JAOEHI010003094.1:9682-39082 GCA_025447815.1 Percopsis transmontana
ACCGCTCCCCAAGCCGGCATCTTGCAGATCAACAGATGTTTTTCTGAGCGCATACACACACACACACACACACACACGCACACACACGCACCCGCGCGCTCACACACACACACACACAGTCTTTGAGTTTTATGGATGCACTTCTTCAAAGTTCCTACAGGTCCTACAGAAATTCAGCGAGCACCACTCCATCTTTAGCTGTGCTTCAGAAGTTATGAAACGTTCAATATCGATGTATTCATCTCTAATGGAATAAATAGTCAGGCACAGGCATAGTCTGGATGGTAATTGTTTAGTCAATATGGCCCTATAGGATAGTGGATGGTGGACACCTGCATATTGCAGTCGGTTTTCCTAGACTGCCGCCTGTCTATTGATTGAAGTTTTGACTTTTATGTGGGCTACAGCATTATGGGTAACATTAAATGTACCGGGGCAGTAAGGCCCTAAAATGCATACATCAAGTTAAGTTAATACTCCTGTTAGTTAGGATGGGTCAAATGTAGGGGAAACATTTCCTCAAGGGGATCAAATTAAGTGTTTTTACTTACTGTACTGTATGTAACTTTACTTCACTTTGAACAAACAACTATTAAGCTATGTTGCTTTGCTCTGCCTGCAGCATAGATGTAGAAACATAGAAAACACCTTTGTCATATTGGCCCTTCTCTCTGTGATTTATTTCCACCGTAGTCCACCACTAGTCGGCCACCGCATGCGGGTTAGGTGGGCGTGCAGTGGGCTTGCTCAACACTAGCGTGACGCTAGGAAGCCATCCATCACCCAGTGTTTGTCTGGCTGCAGAACCGGGCCTTGTGATGTGGAGTGTCCTTCCTCTTTTCCATCTATTCATCCATCTATGTCAGGTCCCAATGACACAGGACGTCGTGCCAGCGCGGATTCTTCACACACATACGCACATGCACTTATAAACACGCAGATGAAGACTCTCCCCTGTATGTGTATGGGCACACAGGGCGGAAAATAAACACACACGTTCACACAAAAGAGCTTGTATATAAGCAAAGTGGCAAACGGCAAATTTGCAGGCGCAAAGTCCAAGTTTAGCACAGCTGTGTGCCAGCATTGGGCCACAACATTTGGTGTTTTTGTCTTCACTGCCCGGTGGGCCCTACTCAGTAAAATCTGTTGACCAGCTGTCTGTGTAAAAAAATAAATTGCATTCTGCCTCTGGGATATTGATGGATTGTAAATATCTATTGTGTAGCCAATGCTGTATTGAAATGTCCAGTGAACCATTCACTGTACTTTTATGGCAGGCCACCGTGACATGGCTCTGTTTTTGCACATGCACACAGGCCTTAGAGTTCACTGTAAATCTGATCTTTGTCAGCTCTGACGTTCTTATGTCAGCTAACAAAATGGCCGAACCCTTTTAACCTTGAGAGGGAATCCAACTGGCTTTTCATCCATATCCCCTTTCTGTGTCTCACCCTGCTAAAGTAGAAAGTAAAATAGATCTTACAGTAGCGGGGATATTCTAGTCCCGAGCCCTCGGGTGATGTCACTTTGGATTAGCCTTTTGCTGCCTGACAAAAGGTTTTATCCCCCCCTCCCAACTTCTTCTTTTTCGTCCAACATTCTCTTCCTGTTTGTTTTCTTCCTCCGCCCGCTTGGCAAAGAGATTAGCAGCCATGCTCTTTAATGGGTGTCATCGCTGTCATCTCCAAAGTAAGCCACTTTGTGGCTACCAATCCAATGGCGGGAACCTTTCAGAGAGAGATACAAAGACAGACAGAAAGACGTCCCGAATAGCACCGGTTCACAGCAAAGTAACAGGGTCATAAACATCTGTCACGCAGCGGGAGGGAACATCGCAGGTTGTCAACAGACAGATTTAGATGGTGCTGTTCACGTCACTGTTAACTCAGGCTTTCAGGTGGTTGTTTAGAGAATCTGGCTTTCCCTATGTGCCTCGCGCTTTCCTATTATAATCAAAGTGTCTAGAGCGTCTGTGGTTGGTGAGTGGGTGCTCACGCACGTCTCTCTGCCAGGCGATAAACGGAGCGCGGATAGCTTACAGATTTAGTGGTCCTGAGTGTTGACAAAAGGCCCTCGTCGGGACATAAATGAAGGTCCCGGAGAGCGGAAACGGAGCCGGCCACACACACACTAACGCCTTGAAGTGGCCTTGAGGTATTCTCTTTCAATGTAAACAGTCGGGCCGAGGGAAGAGGCGCTGGCCACCGCACGCCAGGCCTTTGATGTTGTCCCCGTATTGTTTATGACACATGGAGGGGCAGAGGTTAGAGGCTGGCTGAGGTCAGGAATGGAAGAATTCAGTGTGCGAGAGATGTTTTCCTGAACTCTTTTCTGTTTCAGATTGAAAACCCCAGGTATCTGCGAGACAAGCCCGCTCCGCTGTCTCCGGTAAGTGCTGAGTCCCTCCATATGTGGACGAGAAGGTGATCTTTGGCTCCCTTACACTCTTACTCTCTCTCTCTCGTCTGTCTCTAGATATTCAAGTCCAGCCTGGTGAGGAATAGTACCCTGATGGATGAGGAGGGCCAACCAGTCATACAGACCAAGGAGGTTGGCACTAGAGTAGGACCCCCTTAGTGGCTGAGCCACTCCACATATCAACATATTACAGACCGTCCCTGGGCTTATAATTGATAATTTAATCAGGGTACAATTACAAGTATTAAGTAACAGGTAGAGGTTAGGCATCTTGCTCAAGGATGCTTACAGGTAGATCGGGCCTGTCGGGGTATAAACCCACAACCTTTCGTCTGGGAGCCGACCACCCTAACCCCTCGACTACTGTCCAACTGTCTTTGGTGCATTTGGGCTTTAGGAGAAGCAACTGCGGTCAAAGCTCCTTCTTGTCTGCTTAATGATATTATACCCCCTCCATCTAACATCAACAGCCAACAACGGGTCTCCTTATGTGGGTTTGAGCCAAAAAGCCCATTCTGAAAGCATGCTTTGATGTCCCCGCCTCCTCACAACGCACAGTAACACCCCCACCCCCAAACACACACAAAAAACGCCTTTTACTCACACTGCTAAATATAAAACAGAGCATGACTTTGCTCTAATAGCTGTGGCTTTTCATGTCTCCTAGGGGAAAAGTTAATTAGATGTACTTTTCTAGGAGAGAGGGCAGAGAACAGAGAGTGGACAGGAAGGAGGAGTGAAAAAAAAAATGACTGAAAGAGAAAGGATAAATGGTGATGGATAGGACGGCCGTGTCTGGCCTGTCCTAATGTGGTTCTGTTTCTGACTCACTGAGGGAAGGTTTACACACACAAACACGCACGCATACACAGACGACTCGCATAGCTCCATCTCCGAATGGAGTTCAAACAGATGGGACTGAGGCGTAATTGGCCCCAACGCTGTGTGTACTGACGAGGCGGGATGAAAGAGCTTGCCTTGGGATGTAATGGGATGTAATTGTTTGGAGGACGTTTGCGTGTGAATAATGTCACCCGGTTTAAACGCCTGTGTGTGTGAGCTGTATTCATTTGTTTGTCTGCATGTGAGAGAGTGTGTCGGTGTGCGTTTCCTTCGCTGTACATGCGTCTGTGGGAGGTCGCTGTGCCAAGCACTAGGAAAGGGAGCCAAGCAGCCCTGGGCTCTGTCAGTTTTACTGAGGCCTGAGCACACAGTGCTCCGACATGGGGACTGGTTGCAGAGTCACTTACAGAGGCGCAGGGCTTTCAAGAGGGGAAATGGTGCAGAACTAGGCTGATTTGGACCATGTTGGAAATGGCACTATGGGGGAAACGTGTGCATGTGAACGTTTTTTGTTGTTGTTGTACACCATCTTAACCACAAGGCCGTCCGGAAGCCCCTGGTTCGACAGACCTGTAGACATATCTGGTTCACAGAGCATGTTTCTTTGTGGGGATTGGGGGCCACCGGGAATTAGATAGGCAAGGTTTGATAATAGCCATATGCGCAAACACACCGCAAACTATCCTTTTGCCTCTCCTTTCAACAGACTTTACGCCATTGTTCCTGAATGTCTGTTCTGGAATGGGATTTGGGAATCCCCTTTTCAGTATGGCCTTTTGACATACAGAAGGTGTTTGTGGTTTCTGAAGAGCCACAGGAGACTGTTTTTCCTTTGAGCTTTTTGACACTGAAAAGGCTGTCGCTCCTCCTGTAGGTTGAGTCATCATTAGCAATTAAAAAGGTGTTGAGTTGATGCTGGGAACTCCCAACCCTGGAGGAGCTTTGACAACACAGGTCTGCTTGTTGTACACACGCGCACGGACAACACACACTTTTCTGTTGTCGTTTCCCTAACATAAAAACACCTCACTCGTACACATTCTCACATTTTCTACTTGCGACACATACACACTGTATTTACACTTGAATTACATCATTGGCGCCCCTTCACACACAGGAGAGAATGATTTTGTTTGCATGTCGTCGTCGGTAGCAGCAGCAGGATATATTTCCACGTTGCACCCGTGAGATAGTTTACAAATAGTTTGCGGCACCCATGGAATTGTGGGAATTAAAGCATACTGTAAATTATACAATTTGATAAACGACAGTGAACAACAATGTCTGTCTGAGTTTGTTTTCAACTGGCCATCACCGGCTAGGCAAATGAAATGAACTTAACATGACATACTGTTGAGCATGGCTACATTCTTGTTTTCTTTTTTGTGTGTTATTAGCAATCGCTATGGGAGATTTTGAATACTCACTTTACTGCTCATTTCCCTTCTGGAGCTGAACGTGCCAGTTCCAGGTTCACTTCAGCTCCTATAGTTATTTATACCACTGCTCACAATGTGTTTTTGGTATGCTATTTTTTAGCCACATTTGAATTGGCGACTGCAAGGACACAAAAGAAAAGGAAATGTCAGCGGCGGTAAGGGTTTGGGGGGGCGGGGGGTGGTCTTCCTTTACCACTGCAATTAGGAAGGTTTGCAGATAGATAAGTGTGTGTTGTCTCTCTTGAAGCAAATTTTTGTCCATTAAAATAACATCAAATTGATCAGAAATACAGTGTAGACATTGTTAATGTTGTCAAGGTTGTGTGTGCTCCCAATTTTGATTTATTTAAGAGCAAAGGTGCTCCAGGGGGGAAAAAAGGTTTGCGTAGAGCCATGTTTCAACAGCCACATTAAACTTTTCTCTAGAACCATGGAACCACCTTCGCCCAGCTATGGCTGTTTTGGCCCAGTCCAAGGAAATCACAGTGACATCACTTCCCCCTAATCCACAAAGCCTAGTGGGAAAGTTACCCACTGTTGGGATGTGATCCATGCAACTTGTCATTAAGCCCCCGGTGGCTTACGGATGTCTCAGCTCTCACACCAAGCGCATCCTAGCTCTAAGCTACCAACGACATTGACAAGGAACACTGACTGTTCATTTTCCTTTCCTGTGGAACAATGAGTGGCAGCTGAGAAACTTTACCGCATGCCTACAGTATCTAGCTTTGAGTCACTTAGCTAATATGTTTGCTCATATGCTTTAAAGCCTCGGGGGCTTGTTGGTGGAAAAATGACTCAGGAGAGGCATAGTCTTACTAATCCTTCAGCTCATCCTAGCAGTGTACACCACACTTGTGTTAAAGAGCTGGTCCTTTTAATGGTGAATTCAATTAGATGGTGACTGATTATTTAGGCTTAACCATCTGCCCAAGTAATGTGGTCACAGTGGAAGACAGACATATATTAGAGTAGAAAGCCTTTTTTAGCATGTTTTAATGTGTTGTGTACACGAGGGGTTTTTGCGAGTAGAAAAGCTCCAACCAGTCAAACGTCACGGTTACAGCTTTAGCTCTGAGGATAAGACCCCTTTGCTTTACGATGCCATCACGATGCAATCTCCAGAATCGCCTGGAACACAGTTTGAGCTCTTTGCCTGTGATGAAGAGTGCCGGGCCCCAGTTTATCTGAGAGCTTTTCCAGAGCTTAAAAGGGCCATGGGCCGTGGGCCATAGCCTCGCTAGTTTAAAGGGGCTGTGTAGTTTGTTGTTAGTTAGCTTTCAAGATGACTCCTCAGACTGGCATTGCGAGGGAGATTATTTGTGTCTTAGTTGTTCATGACGATAAAGTTACTAAGCTAACTTGAAGCTGCTAGATCCTCCAGTCATTCTGTAGCATTTGTTTATTACTTTTTATGATCGTTATTACTGTTCTTTAAGGGGGAAATTCAGGTCAGTCATTCAGGGACTTTCTACACACATGGATTCTGAATTTTACATTGTGTACAGCATGCAAGATATAAATGTCTGTTTTTACCAGTATCTCTGTAAAAATATATCGTTGTGAAAGTTTATCTTTAAATCTAATCCTCGTTACCCTATCTTACAGATACTCAATTTCCATTCAATAATGGCAGCTCAGCAGATAGCTGATTGACAATGCTAAAAAGGAGGACGCATTTACACAACCTAACTTTGAGCCCAAACGTTCAGCAGGCAATTTGTGAACATACCCAAGGGGAAAAGGTTATTGACCACCATGCCAGTTTTTAAATGCAAGAAAAGCTGCTGCTGTCTTTCCCTACTTTTCTTATCAAAACACTGCACTCTCTATTTCTTTCCCCTTCCACCATTTAACCTCTCATCATGAGAGAGGTGTCACAAAACATGCCAACTTACAGCACTCTTACAGCACCACAAAAGAAGAGATGGGGGGTGGGTGGGGGGAATGTCGTGCCACCCAGCTGGGCTGATTGAAGGCATCTCACAGGCCTAAGGTGTATGACGTTTTCCTTACTCCTTTTGCCTGTGCCTTTATAAACAAGTTTCAAATGCTCCTGATCTTGTTTGACAAACTTTCTGCAAAGAACATTTGAAGAGGTGATGAGAAAGTGACACCCCCACATGTTTTTTTTTCTCTCCCACCTCGCTGGCACCAGTGGAATTGGCTCTCGACTTTTCTTCTGTTGCGCTTCAATCACCTCTGTCTTTTTTTCTCTCTCTCTCTTCCCCGCGCTCTCTCTTTCATTCCCTCTCTCTTGCCTGCACCTTCCCTTTCTACCCTGACAGGTCTCCTGTGGTCCCCTCAATTGCGTGAAAAACGGTGGTAAATCAAGAAAAAGAAGAAACGGGAAAACAGAACACTTCACAGCACTGTGTGAAGGCAATGATAGAACGTGGAATGGGGATAATGAGCTGGGGCATCTACAGTACAATAATGTTCTGGCATCTGTAGAGGTTTGTGTAAGATTAGCTTATTAGCAAAATAGGAACTTGTTGCCTCCGCTATTTTAATTTCCTTGGTTTCTTTTGCTGATTCGACACTAGTTGCAGTTAGACGTTTAAAGCTGCAATTATTTTGATAAAATGGCTTAATTTGATAGACTGGCATGCTCACACACGCACACACACCCCACAAAAAAGCTAGAAAATTTCAGATTGCAGCTTTAATTTTCTAGTAGGTCCTCACTACAATAGGTTGTCTGTGGAGGCTGAATGATGTCTGACTGCCAAATAACTCACGGATGCATACTTCAACATAATTGCTTTTATAATATAAGTAACAAGACCTCAGGGAGTCATTAAACACTTAAAGACAAACATCCACTTTGAGAAGACATAACTTTGTCAGCCCGCTCAAGGGTTGATTAATAGAGCAGAACAGCTGAGTAATGGCCTCAAAGTGAACAGCTCAGAGTGTTTGTGCACTCATGTTTGTGCACACATTTATATAAACATACAGTGTAGCATGCAATGTATGGGTATTCACACTATCTTTGTTCTACTATAACTTTTGAACACAGAGGGCTGTATAAAGGAGAAAATAAGTAATAAAATAAATAACATAATTGGCTGAAAGGTCAGTAGTCCATAAAATATAACTTTGAATTCATTAAATTATAATATATAATAAAAAAAGGTTATGTTAAAGTCCTAGGGCTTGTAGTACTATTCAGGAGTTTTTAATTTGCTGGCATTTACATGTCAACACAAGCAATTCCTGTTCCCAAACAGAACTTTTTACCCGAAAACCCTCCTCTTTCTTAGATCCTGTCACGTCTTTCATGCCATTGAAGAGAATCAGACAAGTGTGCCAGCCGTGCTGTGCTACTGTCAGAGTATAGTCAAAACCCAGTGAAACACCTCAGCCCCCGTTTCCTACCTAATGGACTGGGAAATGGCAGTCAATAAGACTAAATGTGAAAAGAGACATTCAAGATAAAGGTGCTAGTTTGTGGACCTTTCCAAACGGAGGGTGTTTGTCAGTCTGTCTGGCTCACTGAGCACACACCTGTTGGTCACTGTGGTTTTAGCTTACGTTCTTGTCTCTGTCTGTCTGTCTGTCTGTGTGTGTGTGTGTGGTGGTAGCTCTGGGAGATTTGTTCCAACACGCAGATGACAACGGTTTTGAACTTTTGATCCTCCGAAAATACTGTGGTAAAAATCAAGAGTCTGCTCTGTCATTGCCTCGCTGTCATGTGTAGGGACAGGCACATGTACACACACGGTCGGGCACATCTAAAAGCTTCACATAGATATTTGAAGCTGTGTGTCTGGGTAAACATGCTTTTAAATGTTAATGAGGTTTGATTCATCAGCGTATGTGTTTCTATATGTCTCCGTCTGGTTGTGTGTGTCTGTCATCAGGCCTATGCGGTTTGATCGTATTTTTTTTTATCTTCCATATCCAGACTGCCTCTGTGATTGATTTTCTTTAAAGCTATAAGTCTATATCTAAATAAGATGTCATACAGAGTTTTGAAACTTATTAATCAAAAATCATTGAAGCAGCTACCAAATACAATTCCCTCCCTCAAGGGGTGTTTTGTGTCAAATTGCTTACAACCTAATTTGATTTTGGAACCCCCAGAAGGTAAGTTTAATGTTTTACTATATGATGCCTTCTAACTTTAGCTTTCATGTGTATTTTCAGATGGAAATGAAGATTAAAGTACTTGAGGCCAAACACCAAGAAGAGAAGCTAAAAATGCAACAGAGACACGACATAGATGTCCAGAAAGTAAGTATCGACTGATAGAACACTTCCCAGACCCACTAGCTAATAAAAAAAAAAAAGAATGGTCTACTAAAGAGGAACTTAGACACATTAGTCTTTTTCATCTTCTTGTGGTGCTAAACAGCTAGCCAGTTAACCTGTGTCACGGTGCCCGTCATTATCTTTTGAGTCCACTAATAAAAAGAAAATGAATAATTCTCATTTTCCCTGCCTGCACATAAGCAGATCTTCTTCTCTCATAAGATGGTCTTCAAAGCACTTTGTCAACTAGTTGAAAATAGCGGTGGAGATGTTTGGAATATTTTTCCGTCAGCCTATCTGTTCAGCGTCAGATCAAGCACCTGGGATCTGTCTCGGCACATAAACCTTGATTCCTCCTTGAGACGGAAGCTTTTAATAAGACACTTAATTTTTAAACTGTCCGTTGCTTCTTTATTTGACATGAGACAGGGTGAAAGCTCTCTCTTTAGCGGCTGTGTCATTGCGAGAAAATCACACTAATTGCGTACAGATTTCAAACCATGTCTGATTAAATTTTCTATGCCCAGTATTCCTTGTAATGGTTGTAAGGAGAGGAGGCACTCTAATGAGACCATTAGACGGTGGGCTATTGTTTTGATTACCCTAATGAATTATGTATGGGCACTAGTAAGATACCTACTAGTTATTATTCCATTCATGAAACAGTAATGTATACTAATGGTTGATAATTGAGGATCAATATGTGTTGCATCATTTAATCTCGTACATGAAACTTTTGATTGGGAGTGAAACATGCAAACTATTTGAGGCCAATCACTGCTAAGATTATAAACTATTACATAGTTCAGTCTGTTTCTTTAATACAGTCAGTTCTTTTTACAGACACTGAAAGCATTAGCTGGGACCATGACCAGCCAGGCTAGAGTCAGTGTTAGGATAGCTAGTAAAAGCCTAAAATGGATACCCCTGAAAGCTGTCATTTCCCCAACTGCACTTTGTCTGAACCTCATCTAATATCCTGTTATAGCCTTACACAGTGAACTAAAAGGAGGCATGTTCTCTCTGGAGTGGCAATATGGGGGAAAATTGAGCAACTAAAAATTTTGCAAGCGCCCCCCCCCCTCCCGCTTTCATCTCAGCCATCCCATTTGCTAAGGATGACAGTCTTAGCAGCTAACTGCCCTTGTAATACACCAAAATGTCTAAAAATTACAACCTTTGGGACAATTTTCTTGCCTTTATAGTTTAAGTCTAAACGGTGAATAGATTCTGACTTAGAACTAATTCTGTTCTGCCAATACCACATTACGTGGCTTGCAGCTACAGTACATGCTGTAGAGGAAGCCACTTTCCACCAAGTAAACAATTTGCCTTCATTTAAGTTTTATTCTCTTCGTGGGAGACATTTCAGCTTTTTCCAGGTAGTCAACCTACTGTAGTAGATGTGGGACGCCCTCTCTCATACCTTGCAGTGCCAGGTGGTTATTAGAGAACAGTATGCAAATTGTGCAGTGGGCAGATATTTTAGGTGTATTCTTCCTTGAAACAAGTTGCTGGACTGAAGTTTTTCCTCTTAAACTCATGTAGTCATTGTCCCTTAATTGATCAATGCAAGTAGGAGGAGCTGTAGAGCATTAATTTGCTAAGGCCTGGTGTGCACACTAGAGGATTTTAAAATCCTGGGAAACATGCAAACAAACATGGAGGTGGACCATTGCTGTTGCACTTGTGCGCGTCCCAAGTTTTGCACAGAGAAACAGCCATTTCCTTTAGGCCAAATGGACCATAAGCAGAGGGTATTCAGCTACAAACTCTCCCGCTGAGTCGTGGAGAATATTCCACACAACTGATCTTATTGGCCATTATGCGTTTCCACTGCTGGTCCTTTTCACACTACAGGAGTTAGTTGTAATTTTATGATTTGGCATCGGGGACTCAGAGCTAGTCGTAACATTGAGATGTCTAAACCAATCACACTCGGGCTAATTTGGGCAGGTAATAGGTTTAGACCAGCCTCCAGTAGGGAACCTGACCCAAAGATCATCTAGTGTGCATCAGAGGATAAGGTAATGAGTAGAGTCTTTACAGCTACCACCAAGTTAGAGTCAGGTTGACTTAAAGCTACCCATAGTCAGCTAGCCATGTCAAGGGCCCTTTAAGCCAGTCCCTTTAATGACCACAACAAAATGTACAGTACTGCGCAAGGTTTATTGAAGGACATGGCCAAGTAGCAATTGTATATGCAGATCATTACAGTAATATGGCACTTACACCTTTCTTCAAAAAAAAATAAAAAAAAAAAATGCAATGAACATTTTGTTGTACAAAAGTGTTCATTGCACCTTTAGGCACTAGTGTTGTAGCTTAGCTTAAGGGGCACAGGTTTGACATCTCTATTTAAAGACAGGAGAGAGTTCAGTTTCTGGGATGTAGCGGGTTTTAGAGTAGCCAACCATGCTGCGCTGGTAACCATTCCTGGACTGGACAATAAAGCTGGATTGAGGTGGCTTGAGAATAGGGCCACTCACAGGCTGAGATACCTCAGCCTCCTGCATGCTGCGGGGCTGTGGCCTTGCAGGAGCCATCTGTTCATCTGGCTGATAACCTGGTGGGCCAGAGTCTTCATCTTGCAGTTCCTCAGCTGTAGACTCATAAGCAGATGGGGCCCAAACAACTGGGCGATAGCCATCATAGTCAAAACCCATGGCATTACCAGTGTTCTTTGCAAGGTATTGAAAACCCCGATAGTTGAGATGGGGCTTCCCCCTCAAACTACGCTCCTCTTCATGGGGGTCCAAAGCATAGCCCTCATTGGCTGAGGGCAGTGGTTCATAATTGGCACTGGAAACATACTCGGGCCGCTTAAAGGAGCTAGGCAACTTAACAGATCTAGTGGGCGGAGGAGAATGGTCAAACACATCAAGGAGACTTGGGGTATAACTAGTGCTTAAATGCCCAATAGTACCATCACTACTTAAACTATCCCTAGAGAAACTCCGTAGAATGGGCATATACTTATTCTCTGACTGAAGAGCTAAAGAGGGCATGTGAACTGGTTTATAGTCAATCTGAGCGACGTGGTTAGCATTTACTGGTTCCTTCAACGAGACATAGCTCTGCCCCTCAAGGAGTTGAGGGACCATTTTACCAAACTCTGGCTGTAGTGCATCATAAGGAACAATAAAACCGTTAGGGTCGTAGCCTAGCGAGAATCCAGAGGAACTAGTTGACACATTAGGTGCACCCACTTTGATCATGGGGAGTGTTGAAACATAGCCTAAAGGAGCCAGAAAGAAAAATGGGGCATTTACAGACAGTACGATTATGAGTCAAGATATTAAAGTTGTGTCGTAGAGATACCTTCGTTTGAAGTAGGGGCGCAGGAGACACCACTAAACAGAAAACAAATCCAGGACAGCCTATAAAATAAGATTATAGACAAACCACATCAAGCTTCAACACAAAAAGTTACTTAAATAACCCCATTAGTTTACTATACCTAAAGCAGCGTTGCAGTACCATTGCCATCAGTTTTGTGACAACAGCAAATCCCCGTGTGTTGTGCCCAGCGACAGCCTAGGCATGCTTTTATCCTGGCACTGCACCTCTCCCAGCCTCAATTAACTAATGAATGGGACACAGCTGGAGCCGCCACCTCAGCACACATCCACATGTGTTGCTATTTCTCTCAATTAGCCAATCCCCTCCCACTCCCAAGGAATAGATGCTATGCATATGGGAGATGGAAGCATGTTAATGCACTGTGGAGTAGCCCACATAAATAATATTGCTGTTAGCGTGCTTTGTTTTCCTACATGATTATGGCCCCTTTTTATCGTATGTGTTTCATACCACATTACAACGTACTTACGGTAGCTATGTTTTGCGCTAGTTCAGTACCATAGTAGGTGTATGTGATACTAAACTAGCGTATGCAAAACATAGAGCTAACACAGAGCAGCAAGTATAATGTAGAATAAAAAAGGCTATTATATTGTGAAAACATACACAAACATATGTTCATAGGCCACGCCTCTAAAATCTGCCATGCCATCTTAATTTAAATTCAAAATCTGCATCAATTGTAAAGCCTCAAAATGTTCCACAATATGTGATAACTATTTCAGAATTTGTTTTATCATAATATTAAAAATTCTTCAGCAGTAACAACCCTAGCACTTTAGTAAGTGAGCATTCTCCAGTGCGTCTTAAATATAATCTCCCTGCACAGATTCTGGACAGAAAGAACCACGAGACTGAGGAGCTGAAGGCCATGTACCGCACCAAGCAGAGGGCATCGGACGAGGCCGTATGTAAGCTGGAGAGGAAAGGTGAGAGGTCGCGATGCTCTGAGGGTAACCGGCGGGATGTTTAGGCGTTTATCTCAGAACACTCAGCAGTAAAAGCATGCATATAGGGTTCCATAGATGACCCAGTAGTGTGGCGTGATGTTTGCCAGCTGTGCTGCTTCATTTAAAGTTATATCACAGAAAGTTTTCCTGTCTTCTCTAGCAGTAGGTTCCTATTTCCTTTCCCTCATTATAGTCACTATTGTACCGTCCTTCTCTAACAACCATTCTAGATAAACCATATGGCTTTGCAGAGGAATGTACTCCTAGCCATTTGATAGGTTCTTAATTAGCTTAGATTGGTTTTTTTATTTATTGATATTGGTAGCACATCATTGAGCACATATATCAGTATGTCAGTATTTGTACTTGTCTACCTATGTACAAACCCTGAAGCAGGGCCTGACTTCTCTTTGTGAATATGTGTGTATGGGCATGTTTCTCTCACCCACAGTTGAAAGCCTGCTTCGGGAGTCCCAGGTCATCCGCGAGAGCAAAGAAAAGCAGATTGCCGAGCTGAAGAAGATGCTGGATCAGAGTGCCGACTCCATGAAAAATGAGTGGGAGAAAAAGGTATAAGGAAAAGTTGAAGGGATTTAGATTTTTCTCAGCCCTGCCCCCTGTAAGCAGCCCTAAGCCAGAGGAAGAATGGTTGATACCATGAAACTGTCAGACTGTGCCTCGAGCAGACTTGCTCCCCCATAGTATTGGGGGAAAAAAATCTTTATTCTTTGTTGCATTGACTAAGTTAGTATTTTTTTTCCATACTGAATAATTAATGCTCTATGCCTAGGGTAAATTGAGTTTGCACTTCTGCTAACTCTAGCTAACTGAGCCATTGGCAGTCAATAAGATCTTAATGAAATTTCCACTCATCTCTTCAGGGTCACTTGCGTGTGGTTTACAAACTTGAGGAATGATTTTTCTCCGACGTAATGAGAAAAATTAACTCTCTGGCCTTCTCAATTAGGTTTCTTACCCCCGAATAAGCAAGCGCTTATTTGTCTAATGAAATTATATGAAACATTCCGGATGCAGATGATAACTGGATAGATTGAGGAAGTGTGGAAAGCTTATTCATAGAATTCTAGTCTGGGTACCAGACGTGTAAGAAACTCAGCTAGCAGCTAGCTTCTTTTTCTGCTTTCCAATGAGTCTGGTATGTCACCATTTTATTTATCATCCTGGCACATGGCCAATGTTTCTGTTCATTGAATGACTTTACCAATCCAATATCTAGTTGGAACGCCTCAATATCCTGACACTGGGGGGAGCTTCTTATCACCTTACAAATGCAATATTCCATTGGAGTCCTATTGTATTCATTTTTAATGTGACCTTTTTGTTTTGATACCCTGGGTAGGTTCAGTAGATGGAACGTTTGCAACTTTTTATGCAAGTTACCTTACCTCAGCGTTCACTAAGTTCTTATAATCAGTTTCACAAAGAGGACAGACCACAAACAATCGCTCTTTTAATCAGCCACGCTGACCGATCCAATTATCCAATCGAAAACTTCTACTCCTCTCTGTAATTTATACGGACTTTCGGTCCACTGCTGTATCAGTTCATTGAAGGAATATTATGCATTTTTATATATAACACCATACTGAATGCTCAGAGGGTCACAAAGTCCCGGTCAGTAGCCAATCAGGGGACTCGCAATAAGTGCCACTGCGCCAAATATTTGAATGGAAAAACAGCGAGACACTAGCAGAGCTAGCATTGGGTTGTAGCGAGGCTGGCACCTAGGGTAAAATAATTCTGAGCAGTATAGAAGTAATATAACACCACGGCCAGTCTGTGACTGACATGTTGATCACTGTCCCTTTAGCTGCATGCTGCTTTGTCAGGGATGGAGCAGGAGAAGTTTGAGCTGCAGAAGAAACACACAGAGAACATCCAGGAGCTACTGGAGGACACCAACCGCAGGCTGGCCAAGATGGAGGCCGAATTCAGCGCCCAGACCCAAGCCACTGTGAGTTGTGAGACGGCGGTTTGTGCATGTGTCTGGGTGTACATACGATTTTACACTACACACGAGCCGGGTTTGGTTGTTGACCAGGGATCACTTTAACTCATGACCTTTTAGTTCGGCACTGTGAGAGTTCTTAACTGGCATCTTGGATGGAGAATGGAGATCTTCTATGCAGTTAGTGTGCATGCTAAGTGTTCAGCATACTGGTGTTGGATCTCATATGAAAAGATTTAAGATTTAGCTGGGATTATCCACACCATGGCCCCGCCAGATGCAACGCTTAATGAACAT
Organism: Percopsis transmontana; assembly: GCA_025447815.1. Lineage (NCBI taxonomy): Eukaryota > Metazoa > Chordata > Actinopteri > Percopsiformes > Percopsidae > Percopsis > Percopsis transmontana. Next base: position 25,222 of record JAOEHI010003094.1, read on the forward strand.
AGCATTGTTAACAACATTAGCATTCAGGGGCTGTCACAGGTAACGCACACACACACATTGCTTCTGGCCTTAGTCTGTCAGCAAGCTCCCATTTAAAAGGCATCAAAAGTGAGATGATGCGGGGCCCTCGGTGCGGCCCCTCTTTAATAATTAAAGACAGGCAGGGGGAGGGCACGATGAAAAGAGCCCTCTGTCACTGGAAATTAGCTGCTCTACTGCTGGGAGTTTAGGCTGACCTTCCATATACGCATATTCACACACACACACACACCCTGTGTGGACTCACAGGGGATGTCAGTTGAGGTTATGTTCTTTTTCGCACCACCCCTTGTTCTCTATGTGATGTCTCTATAGTGATGTTTTCTGGTATTCTTTTATTGCATAACAGCGTCTCATTATGTTGTGGTTTTGAAGCAGCATGTCAAAAAAGCGTTCTCTAAATCAGGTTGAATTGTTGACGTTCTTCCAGTCAGTGTGAACAAGTTGTCCTTGTTCATGTATTAACAGCGGTAGAATATTGCGGCCTTCCCTCCTTTGATACGGTAGCCAGCGCTGACTTTAAGCACATGCTTCGTCAGTTATTTGCTTGCCCTCGCATGCACCTTCCAAGCCACTGAAAGTGCCAAGGAAAGGTCATACCAAAGGCACAATGTGAAAAGGTCAATCAGTTCACAAGTATGTACCTCAGCCAAGACAAGCTTGGAGTTGAACAAGATTGAGAACTCCTGCTAGATTCCAATACAGCCCATTGGATCAAGCTTGACGGAGACATTGAAGGGAAGGGTTCAGGATATTGCCATCGATGGTTCATCTACTGATCACTATGTGGTTTTCTGTCCAACTCCGATTATAGGACCTAGATTATAGGGCCACTCTGGTCCTAGAACTGTTCTCTGCATGGATCTGGTAGAGAGTTGCTTATGAAACATACTAAAGTTACTTAATGCCCTACTCCCGTCCTAGTTGGCAGGTTAAACTCAATCAGAGCAAATGCAATTAGTAATGGGTACTTGATGTAGGTGTGCTGATTAGCAAGCAATGTTTCCCATCTAAACACTTGAATCAGTTCCCATTATTAGGTTTATTTGCAGCAGTGTTTGCCCTGATACATCTGTTCAATGTGTGGAACTTGATGAGATGCCTTTTCCCTATCCATTAAACTCTAGATATCCATTTGGTCTTGGCATTTGTGATTTGTCTTCACCTTGTGTGTTAAAACGAAGCACACAGGCATACAGTATATACACTCACAGAGGTGGCGATTCAACTGTATGATCATTTTAGAGGATGTACTTTGTAGTGCTGTTAAACTGTATTGAATTAAACACAAAGGTGTTGGTGTTATGTACCCTGAGGTGGCCAAAATAATAGAAACACTTGTCAGTACAACGCAATTCAACAGCACTACAGAGTACATCCTCCAAAATAACCATGCAGTTGAATCGCCACCTCTGTGAGTGTACAGGCATGGAAAAAGTTAAGAGACCACTGCACATTTAAAAAATAAAATATAATAATAATATATATAAATTGTAGTCATATTTAATATATTTAGATTTTTCAAAATTATTTACTATATTTTTCAAAATATTTATATTCAATTTAAAAAAATGTGCAGTGGTCCCTTAATTTTTTCCATGGCTGTATATACAAATGCCTGTGTGCTTCATTTTAACACACAAGGTTGAGACAAATTACAAATGCTAAGACCAAAAGGATACCTAGAGTTTAAAGGGTTTCAACATAAACTGAACATTATAACAATCATTGAGAGAGATTTATTGCAGGACTGTTGTATTAGACTGCATTCGTTTTGCTAGGTGTACCTAATGAATTTGCCGGCAAGTGTATATTATATACAGTGTGTCTGTGTGTATGTATATGTGTGTGTGTGTGTGTATGTATATATGTGTGTGTGTGTGTGTGTATGTATGTATGTATGTATGTATGTATGTGTGTATATATATATATATATATATATATATATACACACACACACTGTATACATAATATCTATATGCAGGCCTGCATCACACGCAGCCTTATAAAAGGTCCCTTCTTTACAAGTTTTATTCCTTCAACTTCAAAGCCTTTATTATCAAATCTAGATCTCGCAGGGAGTGGAGCTCATAAGGTACCTCATACAGTATGCATTCACAGCCAGTAATTCCCCCACTGAAGCACTCAATTAGGGGACATACAGTAATATGCTCTCATCAAGGGTGTCCAGGTGTGCTTAGACCGGTTCCAGTGTGAAGATCTGCTTGCCTCTCATCTCCTGCCAGGGACCTAAGTGTCAGCACGCGCCCCAGCACAACACAGGCGCCCTGTTTCTCTCCCGAAGGGCCTCAGCCGGCCATGCCGAGACAAAGGTCTCCTCTCACTGGCTTTGGCTTTGGCTTTGACGGACCCCGCCCTCTCGGCACCCCCGCCCCCCTCTGCTTTCTCCTCCTGTCATCGGCAGGCGCTGTCATCGTCTAGATAGACTAACACGCCCCATCTTTAATCAGCGCCCTGTCATCGCTCGTATCAGCCTGCCGACACGACATTCCGTGCTGTCATACGCCCACGTACACACACACACGCACACGCTCAGAAGCACCGTCACACACATGCCGGAAGGACAGTATGCAGAGTAGGTGCCATTGGGACACGAGCGGAAGTTCTGTTGTGACTCTGGCTTTGATCGCTGTCTTTGTTCAAAATCAGGCTCCCTGATTGATTGTTTGACGTTGTGATTTCGGTGACACGACTGAAGTGATTCTCTCCCAGGCCTGGCAGCGTGCAGCTCAAGCACACATGATTTATTTGTTGGAACATCAGTGATGATCAACTCCAGACTGCTGTGCCAGTGGTTTGTCTATGTAATATATTACTTTTGAATATGTAATATATCCCAGGTGGCGTGAGTCTATCACACCTGTGTATGTGTATGTCTATATTAATGTTAATGGATGGTGTTTACATTTCTGTTTGAAACTAATCTACAGTATACGGAACCTGCATATTAAAGGTGCACTCCTCAATTTTTGTTAGGAAATTTGGTTGAAACCAACCATACAGAAGCATTGTTTAGGTTTGAAACTCAGCGCATTCCCCTTGCACACCTGAGTGCTGAGCGGCCCACACACCTCCCTACTTCTCCCCCTACAGAGCTTGTAGTCTCACATGGTTCCCCACCCTTCCCCCTTTAGCCGCTAACCCTTTAATAGGCGGTTTTATAATATAAACAGCTGGGGCAAGAATTTGGGGGTTTTGGGGCTGCTATTATTCAACCAAGGGGTGTACCTTAAAAATGTGTCTTTACACCTGGGATTCTAAAGCTTCCAAACAGCAAAAGCGCTCCTTTCGGTTGATCTGCCAACACATAATCCAGGTGTCAGTATTCAGGGATATAGCAGGGAGGCTACAGAAACTTTTACAAAGGCGCAACAGTTCACGTCAGAGACTGTTGCAGTTGAAGTTTTCAGACTGGAGGAATAAAGCAGCCAACAAAAACATCAGAGATGTCGTTTATTACCTTTTTCGCCTGATAACATCTTCTCCTGTGTTGACCATGAAGAGGACTGATACTGGAAAGCCATTATTTTGCTTTCAACACGTTAACAGAACGTTGGAGAAAATCAATAGGAGCCACCCATTCTGATGTCAAGATGAACCTTCTATAATTTTGCAGTGCATAGAATTCATTTAAGCTACATTGAAGACGCATTAAATCTTCTAGAAATCCGATTAAAAGTCAGGTAAGATAAGACCGAACTATATTAATCCCAGAGGTGACGTTAACGTCAAATATGTGTCCTTTCGATTTGTGTATATCTCAGATTCATACTAGGCCTAAGTCACTCTTTCCATCACTCGGCTCCAGTATATTATCAGTGACTTGCGCCCCCTAGGGGTCCGTGCATTTTTGAGCGGTGTCTGTGCCCCCCCCCCGTGGTTTCAGGAGCAGACGGTGCGGGAGCTGGAGTCGCGGGTGAAGCAGCAGTCGGTTGAGCTGCAGAAAGGCGTCACTCTGCGCCAGAGGGTGACCCAGGAGAAAGCCCAGCTGGAGATCCACGTCGCAATGCTCGGCGCCGAGCTGCAGGACGCCAACCAACGGTCAGTTATAGTCCGACTGAGAGGGAAGAGGGGAAACGTAGAACCATCTGGACTGTTCTGTAGTCACAAACCCCCGCTACTGGGGATCTGTGGCTGTTCAATCCCCGCTCTCTGTCTCCACAGGAGCGCGTCACTGATGAAGGAGAAGGACGAACAGAGTCAGCAACACGAGCAGGCCCTACGGAAGCTCCAGGCCAAGCATGAGGCTGACATGAGCTACTACCAACAGGAGCACGCCACCTCTGCCGCCAAGGCACGCCACAATGCTTCCATTATGCCGTTTGTAGCGCTACGCCAGCCAGCCAACGTCACCCGCCCACGCTGTTGGCTGGAGGCCAGCTGCAGGTGTGAGCCACATTTACATAGTGTTATCTTAACTGGTTTCCTCTCTATGTCTTTCTCCAGGCCTCTGGGGTAATAGAAGACCTGGAGTGCCTTGTGGCTGAGCTCCGGCAGCAGCTAAAGGACAGTGAATACCAGAGTGAGAGACAACTCAGGGTGTGTGGTGGCAGCCTTAACAAAGTTCATGTGTAATATCTCTCATTTATGCAAATGAGTACAGTTATTGTGTATTGAGTGTATTGACTGGTCAGAGGGGGCAGACCAGAGACTAGACAGGTCCCCGTAACACATTGGCTTTGTCTCGGACTCCTAGTCAAACAGATTGTGGCTTTGGCTGAAAGTAGTACCTCGCAAGCGAGGGGTTAGTTAGAGGCAAAATGGTAATTCTGTTCAGATATTATGCATGCATTTCCTACATATTGAAATACGCTGCCCATAACGGGAGGTTTCACACACTTAAATTAGGTTCCTAAGGGTACTTGCTATTGTACGCTACCTCTTTTAATTCCACACACAGCTCCGTGGGCCTGTTTAGTGTTCAAATTCGTTGTCTTGCTCCCTTCCAGGACCGAGAGGCCACATTCCAGCAGGAGAAAGGCACGCTGCAGATCACCTGGGAGAACAAGGTAGCCGTACTCGCTCCCTCGCGTAAACCCATCCGTTGATCTTGGAGCCTTTTATGGTTTTATACAGGCCGCATTTAAAGCGAACCCCACAGCCATCACGGTCAATTGCAGATAAAAATGAGAAGCCACGCGCTTGCTCCCCTTACTTTTTTATTTGACGTTTGGGCTCATATAATCAGAGCTGTGGTTAACAGGTTATGAAGGGCTGGACACATCAAAAAGAATTGGGATTGGGATGGTTTGCCAAAGAAAGAAATAGTACATGGAGAGTTTTAATAACAAAACAATGAAAGGGTTCCATGTAGAATGGAGTGGCAGGGCAAAACGTGTCTGAAACGTACTGCCACTCTAACCCAGTCTACATTTATTTGCCCCTGCACAGGTCCCCCCTCTATAAGACCCCCTCTTCAAAGGCATGGGACAGTTCTAAAGCATAGAGTAAAGAGACCTTTCTTAATGATCTGGGCTAAACCAGACCAGACCAGGTGAAGCTCAGGTTTTTAAAGATCAGCACACCCAAAGCACCTGGGTCATCTTCAAAGCCTCAAGTCATAAAGCACGTATGTGTGTGTATGTGTCTGTGTGTTAGGGGGCAATGCTGGCACATCTGTACCCCAGGCCATGGGCCCCTCTGGTTGGTACACCTGCGGAGCGTTAGCAGGCCCCCGGGCTCTTTCATCAGGGTCAGAGAGCATTTAATTTACGCTTCTCGCAAGACTGTGTGCGTGTGTGTGTGTGTGTGTCTTTTGATGTCATGTACACATCCTGCTTTGTAGTATTGTCCTTGGAACCAGCCAGGACACACACTAACAATTTGCCTTCTATTCCATTTTGCAAGGTGAAAGATGAAGGTCAAAGGAAATAATATACAGGAGACATCAGTCATTTATTATCCTTTCTGGTTTCCACCAGAAAGATTCCTCTGTCCATCACTTTGCAGTTACAGAGCAGGACATGAGAAGGAGGCCATTTTAGGTTAGGGCCCATATGGAGCCATAGCTCCAGAAAGAGGCTTTCTGTGTGAAGGCAGTGGGCCCAGATGGGTTCATCTGATGGAGCGATATGAAGGAGAAGACACACAGCCAGGTGGATAAGGTCACAAGTGGTGGTATGGGGGGGGGATTGGTGAGTGCTGTTTGATGGCATCTACTCTCACCCATCAACCCCCCCTCTCCCACCCTTTTCCGTACTACTCACACATACTTAGATTCCCTCTATGTTTTCTCAGGTCCTGGCTCTTCACAATGAAGCAGAAAGAGAGAGAACAGAGGCTGCAAAGAAGATCACTAAACTTGAAGATTCACTCAGGTACTTCAATAAGCTGAAGCTTTTTTCACTTGGCTAGCAAATAATAAACAAACCAGACACTACGTGCATACATAAAACCAGAACATATATGAATTTAGCAAGTCAAATTCCACTTATATCAGACTAAAAATGCAGCAGCTGACATCATCTTACAGCGACTCAAAAGAGCTTGACGCACCCTGTGGGGGTGTTCTGTGAATGTAATGCAAACAAAGAAAACAGTATTTCACTGTGTGTTATAGTGTTATGTAATTTAGAAAAGGAGTTTGATAAGAAATACAAATTGTACTGGTCTTTTTCACCAAATTGTGGCACTAATAAGCAGCGCAAATAATCTTTATGTTGCCGGCTGAACCATGGGCATTCCTCGGCATTCCCCCATTAAATATGTTGAATATGGGAACATCTAGAAACAGTATAATTACTAGTAACCAGTGAAATGGTTACTAGTATACAATGAATAGTATTAGTACTAGTACCTAATATATTTTGACTAATACATCAACTGATGCGTGTCAGGAAATGTTAAAACGGCTTGCCATGCTATGAAGCACTTTTCTCAAGGGGGGTTGCGGCTCAAAATGTTTGAAAACCACTGCCCTGTGCTGTCTTGACGGTCGTAAATCAGTCAACTCTTGAATGAGATACTTGGTGTACATGAGTGAGTGTGTGTGTAAGTAGTATGTGTGGTCCCATCTCTTCCCACTTAGCCAAGTGTTTTTCTGAGGCAGGCCATCAGCGTGTCAGCCACTGAGTGTACTACAGATGTGTGGAGTTAACGCAGATTGCAAACCGGGCTGGCGGATCTTAAAGAGCCCACAGGAATGTATTTAGGGAGGCTCTTGGAGGGCGTGGCGGCATGTGAGTGTGTGTGTGTGTGTGTCTGTTGGTGTGCGTGCTTTTGGTCCGTATTGTGGAGGCGAAAGGGGAGACAATCATAATATTGTTTTTTCATCTACAGTAAATACATACCTAAGCTGGCTTTTTACAGCAGACATCTTCATCACCCACACTCAACCTCAACCCTTGTGTGCTGTAGTAAATTATAGACATTAAAGTAAATTATGGATTGTAAATATATTTTTATGCTTACTCACTTAAAGTGTGCTCATTCAGTTATCACTTGATAATACTGTACCTCTTGAGTCATCTGCAATTGGTAAATTCATGCTATACTATCCAAGTAAACTATTACTACTATTATTAGAGGGTATTAATAGTGGATGCAATGCTGTCTTATAGGTTTAAATTTTAAGTAAACACACTTTCACAGTACCAATATGGCTTCAAAATAAACAATACAAATTACAAACTTCAACTTGGAACAGAACTGCATTCAGTCTAAAGATAACACTCCAAAAAACAAGTGTTTAAAGATGTTCTGGGATGACAGATGACATACACCATCTGATGTCTTTGATGCAAATCACACATTTAATGAAAGTTGTCCCCTGCAGGTACTCTTTAACAAACTATACAGTACTGCATAGGTGTGATCAATGCATTTGTTATTATTTGTTGCTAGCTTATCATGGATGGTTTGTCAGAATTCACATTAAAACAAAGATACACCAAGACAGGTAAATAAACACATGAATAAACTTTAGCATATCTGTACCACTTTCATAGCTTAACAAGCTTCGGAGCTGTGCAATCAACAGAAAATGGGCCACTGGCATAGGATTATACAGGTATGAGGGCGTATTTTTCTGCTGCCACTGCAGTGCGATGGAGTGTTTCGTGAGAATCATCAAACGAATATATTTCTTATTAGATTGAAAGTAGAACCAGTACTGCTCTTGTTGGCACCACTGTTTAGACTTCTCCCTCTAGTTTCTAGTAATAATTGTTCTTCTTCACAACTGTTGATTAAACTTTCCAACATCACAGGAATGCTGTGTGAATTCTCTCCTAGTGGACCTTTGCCTTAATAGTCTCGGCAGCCTCTCTTTGATCTATATTACAAGGGTAGACGTATTGTTAGAGATGAGAGCCAGGTCCATAAAACTCATGATGCCTCAAACAGTCAGATATACGCATGTGAGAAGCACATGTTTGGTCATGAGAATAATCGCTGTATTGTGGTTTTAAAATACCATTTAACCGCACTGATGTTGTTTAACGCCCCGGAATTAGGATTTACTGCATGAAATGGAAGGCTAAATGCTGTTGTCTGAGGTTGAGGAAGGCTCGGAAAGTTATGAGAAAACAGGTGACTGTTATGCCTAACAAGCTCACTCAGGTTGCCAAAGGTAGGCATAGACAAGAACCTTTTTAAACATAGACTTTAGGTTGTCTGTTCCTACAGACAACCTACGTGTAGGAACCTAGATGGACTCCTGAGCCTTTGGAACAACCAGTTCCTGAAAATATCTTGACGTCAGAATAAACACCACATCTCAGTCATTGGTTGTACATCAGTATCCAATTTAGCTAGGTTACATAGTTAGGGTTAGGGGAATAATCGGCAAACGATTACTGTAGCTAACTTTCTTCCCAGTCTTATAAATGTTTCAAAAAGATGCCTTTTTTCACCAGTTTCCCAGCTGTGCTGTGTAAGCTCAGCACAAAATATGTTTTCTCTTGACATTTAAATGTTTTCCACATCAGCTGCCATTGATGGCTCTTTCACCATTATGAAATTCAAAGATAATTTTCTGCATGTTAAACATGACCCCCAAAAAACTGTTCCAAATGAGAGCGTGAAATGGATCCGTCTTCCTGGTGTTGGTGTAGGAGCAGTCACTTCTCAGTTTGTAACGATTACACTGGGCTGCCCTATTGATTTGATCATGAGAAAGGCTTTCGTGTTGTTCTTTCGAAGGTCACTGGGAAAAGCTCTAACCCCCATTGCTGTAACCCACTCCTTTAACCTCTGAAGCCACAGAATCTCCTGTGGTGATCTCAGCTCCTTCCTCCCAACCTTGCAGCCTCGTGCTCTCCTTCAGCGCCAGATGTTAGCAACCCCCCCACCCCTTCATCATCTCTCTCCCCCCTTCCCCTTAGTGCCTTCCCTCCAGGACTGTAGAGGCTGTACTGTGCTGACAGGCCCGGCTTTCAAAACCAGCCCTCAGCCAGTCGGGACATTCCACTGGGTAATTAATCCCATGCAGAACCACATTACTGGGTCACAAGCAGATTACATTGTGCCTGATGAAACCAAAATGTGTTCTGCACAATGACACACAGCACTTGTTCAGCCCATTCCACTAACTCCATCTGAGCTCCAGTCAAAAGCTCGGCCAGGCCCAGTTGCAGTTCTGTCGAGTTCCTTCAGGGGCTTTAATTGGTTTGTCACAATTTGTACAACAGCAGCCCAGAGAGGATTATTAAATTGAATCTGTTTTTTTCTCTATTTTTTCGCTGTGTTCACATCAGTGGCTTAAGGCACTTTGTGCCTGACTCAAATCACCTTGTTTGAAGTAGTTTCTGAGAGGAGAGGATAAGTGTTTTTTTTTCCCACATGCGAGAAAGAGAATGTTGAAAGAAATAGCTATTTCTGTCCCCCTCTGACAATGTGAAACAACACAAAACAGCATATTTTTATGCTGTGCGGCATTTAATGTTAGTCTTTAAGACTCCAAAGAAACCATGATGGTTCTCTGCCTATTGTCTGTGCTCGTCTTTTGTCAGCCCAGCAACAGAGGAAGGCCTTAAAACAGCTGACAAATCTGTTTGCGCATAAATTATCTCCATCGTTAGTGCTGCTAACGAGCCAGCCAATCTTTTCGTTAAGAGTTAAACACCGGGAAACGGTGTGTGGCACATGAGTCCCTTGGCTAATTAAGGACTCAGGCTTTTCTCTCTCTCACTCTCAGTCTCACTCTCTCACACATACACACACACAAACTGGTCTGATGCCCGCTACCTGCCTGCTGCTGCAACGCTGACAGCCTTTAAAGGCGATCCAGGAGAACTTCAAAGTCAAAGCGAGATTGCACGCAGAAGGTGTGTGTGTGTGTGTGTGTTTGTGCAACTCTGTCTGTTTTTGTAGAGATGGGAGGTTGGGTGTTGAAATTAAGAAAGTAGGACTGTATACTTTCACGCATGGCAGATGCAGTGTGATATGTGTGTTTTTTATGGTTTGTATGTTAGGGGTGTTGATGAAATTTACTTTTACGTTCGACCTTGAACATGTGGATATGCAGGCTCAATGAACGCAGCATCAATTGCGCTGTTTGTGTGCATTCTGTTGTTTAAGAGGGCATCAGCTGGTGTTGCGCCGCCAGTTGTGATGAGGGTTTTTTATATGCAGCTTGTAAACCACAAATGATTTGCTTCTCCTCACCTATACCCACCCTCTTTCCAAAGTACAAAGAAAACCCACCCGTCCTGCCATGCAAATGAGCATCGCTGCCTCAGTTTGAGCGCTAGGTCCTCGTTACTATAGCAACAACATATAGCACCACAAAGATGTCGAAAGAACAAGTTTCCCTGCTCTTCTTTCATCCCGAAGCACGTCAGATCATTACAGGGCATTAGCATGGGGATGGAGAGATGCACCAGAGGGGAAGTGGGGGGGGAGCGAGGTAGGTAGCTGACAGCAGCCTGCTTGCCTTGGTAACAATACCTCCAAATCACAATTTAACAACAGCAGCTCAGAAATCGACTGAATGTTGAATTTATTCAGAGAAGTCATGGTCTTGGGTCTAGACTCTCGACTGGTCTAGGTCCTTTAAAGTCCTACCACTCGCTCTGCAGTTGGCCCTTCTGAAATACAGTCTTATTGAAGCAGCTGTGGTCGGACTGAAATGTTGATTGTGATTTCAGCTCACCTGATGTGTCTCTCATTGCTTTGTTTCATTCTTGTCATTTCTGATATTGTTCCCATCTCCTAGTGGAGGTGTATGCAGCATTTAGCATGTATTCTTTTCCTGAAGGCTTTTTTAATGTGGATTCCACACAGCAGTCCTATATACCACTTCTCCCTTCACGTTTTTCCATCAGGGCTATAGGTGGGGGTGGGGCTGGGGCTGTGGTTCCAGAGAGGGAACCCAAGCAGTCTATCCTAGGGTGGGGTTGAGTTAAGGAGCAGGTGGAGGAATAGATCCAACATATCGGACCACTCCACCAGGCAATAGGGTTACCAGGGAGAGCCAAAATATCGAATTTTGGCTCTCCCTGGTAACCCTATTGAAAGGTCTGTATTGAAATGGGTTAAGCACGAACTCAATACTGCAGACCTGACTAACAGGGAACTGTGAAGTTGTGGTTGATTACTGTCTACATCACGTTTTTTATTCCATTGCAATGCTAATGCTAACACTACTGACTACTAAGAGACTACAAGAACAGAGGCATATTACAGTCAGTCCAACTCAGTAGTACAGTGTGAGGGCTAGTGTCTGGTTACAATTGGAATATATCTAAAGTCACATAATGGGATCGCATTATATAATATAAACAAAAGTTTCTAACAGTTTTTAAATTGCATTTAATTCTACAGTGTTAAAAAAGTATCACATTGTTATTCTGTCAGTCTGGATAGAGCTTTGTCTGCTACTGCTACAACATTTTTTATATTTTGATATTACTCCTTCTTGTTAAGAAACACACTGAAATATATTTTAGATTAGCATCATTAATGTTTAATTAAGTCAGCCAGCGTACTCATATGCACTGACAATATCAATTTGGAGCTGTGCTAGTCTACTTAATTCATCCACAGAAACGACTCCATTTGGAGACAGTCTTTAGGGCTTCCACTCATTCATTTAGAACAGATCAGCTCTATTTTGCCACGTAATGTCAGGGATATGTAAATACAGTTTGTTTACATTAGGGATTTCAACCTGCGTGGTTGATTGAGCATATCATGCCATAGCCTGCATAATTCATGAAGCTCAATAGCATGTAAATGTGCAGCGTAGGCAGGAGAATCCCCCTGCTCCAGACCCTGTCAGAAACGTATCTTGTCTCCGGTTCTCCCACCCTCTTCCAATGAGAGATCTGCATATTTTTATCCAGTTTGCTGTGTATTTACTCTTTCTAAGTTCCACGGTGTATACAGTAGTCGATATGTCTATAGGTCTAGACATAACATGTTTAGAATGAATCGAAAACATTTAGGGGAACAGTTTGGGGAGAGTTAGGGCACAGCAACATATTTTATGCATTCGCATGTTGCTGCGGCATTGCTAGGTGTTTGCTAGGGTGTACTGGGTGGATTATTGGGTGTACTAGGTGGTTAATGGGGGTTTCTGTTATGTACTGGGTCGTTTCTTGGATGTTTCTAGGTGCATGCTAGGGTACTGTCAGTTTCTATAATTTTTTTTAGGTGGTTGCTAGAGTGTACTAGGTGGTTGATAGGGATTGCTGGGGTGTACTGGTTTTTTTGTAGGTGTTTCTAGGTCCTTGCTAGGGTGCGCTGCTTGGTTGCTAGTTGTTGCTAGGTGGTAGCAACCCCGAAATAATAATTTCACAACATAATATAACAGTGTGGGCTTGCCATAGGCATTACATAATAAAGAGTTTTGTTGGGGCACTGTCTTTGGGGCTCTATTTGAATATCACTTTTAAAGCCTTAAGCTCAATGACTTATTTCTCTCTCTCTCTCTTTCTATGCTTCATTTTGCCTCCCTTTCTCCTTGTCTCTGATATGCTCTCATCCCTTTGTAGTTTCTGTCTCGTATGCCTTACTTATTTGTGGTCTCCCTGTCATACTCTCTCTCTCCCTCTCTGGGTCTTTCCCTTTTCCCCTTACTCTGGGGAAGGGGATGAGAGCCTGGCCTGTTTTATTTTTTCTTCAGAGGGCGCTGAATATTTCCGTTGTGCATTTTCCTCCTTTTTCATGTGCTCCCTCGTTTTTCGCAGGGCCCCTTTGATGTGCCTGTGGATTCGTTATCATTCCATTTGGATAAGCTCATAGACACAGACGCATGGACTAGCATGCACGCACATCCACACACTCGCGTCTCTCTTTTATGCAAGCAACCAGGTCGTGTACTTGTATCTGTTGTCCAGATACAAATGGGAGGATAAGCACTTAGAATTTGTTTTTTGTGTAGTGGTGGGATTATTATTGTTTTGAAGTGTGCACGTCAACTTTGGCCCACTATGTATACATTCAGTGCGATAGCATGTACCACGCACCAGCGCACGCAGCATTGCGTGGTTAGCGTGGTTCGGAAAGCGCCGGCGTCCCTGAAAACCCTCCTGTCTGGCAGGCAGCTGGCTAGCGGAAGCACCTTCACCCTCTCCTATAACACTACACACACACACACATACACACTCTCCTCGGCTAGCCTCCCCTCTAAACAGCCCTTTAGGATGAAGGGATGAGAGGACTTCCTCTCTAGAGAAGGCACATCTCTAATTTGAGTCTCTTTTCCTTCCACTTTTCTGACCAGAGAGCCATTTTAAGCCAACGGGCCGCCCTAGAGTTTGGCACCCCTCTCCTTGCTCTCGCTCTCTCTCTCTCGCTCTCTCTCTCTCTCTCTCTCTCTCTCTCTCTCTCTCTCTCTCTCTCTCTCTCTCTCTCTCTC
>JAOEHI010003095.1:0-11044 GCA_025447815.1 Percopsis transmontana
TTTCATCGGCAATTCCGCCTGTCTGTGTCCCTCGGGCTCGCGCTTACTCTCGCTCACTACGCACCGCTGTTACAGTCACATCTGAATCGGCAGTTATATTAATTTATCGGGCTGCCCCTTCATATTCGGGTTGGTTTTTTTTTGTTTGATGATTAATCAACATTTCTTTTGCCGCCTTCCATGCTGAATGAGTTATTTCCTGAAAAAAATCATAAGCACATCTGCACTGTATTTAAAGAGGACTGCTTGTGAATCGTTAAAATTAAAATACAGGTAATCCAGTTACAATTAGGTAATTTAGCAGATGCTTTTATCCAAAGCGACTTACAATTACATGCTGCCATTGGAGAAATGGAGAATGTAGGGGTTAGGCATCTTGCTCAAGGATGCTTACAGGTAGGCCTGTAAAACTGGGGCTCAAACCCACAACCTTCTGGCACCCAGACCGCGAATTAAAGTTTTTTCCAATGTATGAGAAATCAAGGACCCCTATATGATTGTGTGAGCATATATGTGTGTGTTGCCACTATTTGAATTGCATTGGTTTTTATCAGTTTCAAATTGCATAGTTGTTCTACACTATGTGTTAGTGTGTATGTATTGCCATGAGCAGATGTGTCTGTGTGCGCGTGTGGGCATGTGAACACACATGGAAACCACGTGTGTGTGGGTGTGTGTGTATAGAACACACACGAGATCCCCCTGTCTGAGCAGAGATAGATTGCCTATCAATTGTTTTGTGCTGAGGAGAGCATTGCTCATCCTGCGCTCATGTTGCCAATATCTTCACTGATCATCTCGCCATTGATCGTAGCGTGGCACAAAAATGGCCGGGTCATGCGTTTTTCCGACCGCCCGACCCTCTGATAAACAGCCCACGAGCAATGCCTCCAAATACGGCCCTAAAATGACTTTTTGATCAGCGTATTGATTCCTTTTGAGGAAAAATAGTTGACTGAACGGTTGGACCACCCCCATTAATGATGGGAGGTACGGTGGGCATGGCAGAAATCCACTGTCATGTATCAATACCGTATCTAATATATCATCCATCTAGCGCATTGGTCACTACATGCTTTTAAAAGGACGTGAGGCCAGCCGAGATAGATATATTTATGACACTTTAAACAATTTGCAACAAAATGCAAACCGCTGTCAATATTTAGTCAATGAAACGCTGTCTGTCAAGTTGCACAAACACCATGTATAGGCAATGGGACACATTAACCTAATAAATTAGGTTACAATATTGGGTTATTGATGGACAGAACCATAAAGTATCGCCTGCTTCGTTTAGAATAGGCTTCACAAGGGTAAAAGTCCTCCGAGAGCATTTGGTATTCTGATTCTGAGGCATGGCGTATTTAATAAAGGAGGTTAGCCAGAGCAACAACCTTTTTAGTTCTGTTATTTAATTCTGATTGAAGTAATACAAAAAAGTTTCTTCCTGTCCTCACATTCATGAAAGCTTTTCCATTTAGAGTTCCGTTTTATAATCTAGTGTCTAGGGGCTTCAAGCAGCATGGAGAAAGTGTTTACAGCAGCGCTCGATCCTATCTACTATAAACTCTCCCATTGGTCCATGTGCCTGCCATAAGCTGTTTGATTTGGAAGTGATCACTTACCATAGGTGTGGAGGAGAAATTTCTTGCTTTAAGTCTTAGATCTTAAGGTGACATTTGTAACAAATGCAATTCACACTAAATGCTACTGGGTAAGTTAAAATATTTAACAATGAAAGAATACAAAAAAAGACAAGGAAACAAGACAACAACAAAATAAAAACAAGTTTGAAGAAGTGCTTCTGTCAAAGCCGCACTACCCGAACAATTAAGGGAAGCTACATTTTTGTGTGGTTGAAAAATGCGTAAAGAGAATAACAGTGTAAACAAAAGCAGTGTTTTTAGTTCTTTTGTTGTTATTTTTAATGGCCCTTCGCGGTATGCAAATATTCCCAACGCTGAAAATATGACAGTTTAATGTGTTTTGTCCTCATTTAAGAAACTGAGGTTTTTTTTAATATTTTTTATTCTGGACGGACTGCCTGCTTCCTCCTCTGTCATGGGCGTCTAGTCAGATCGCCTGCGAGCTCCTCTCCCAGGAGCCCTCACAGCTGCCCGTCTAGATTTCCTGTGGTTTCACTGTCATCACTGTAATTGAAAGAGAAACAGTTGATGTGGCCATGTCTAGCTGTCAGACGCCTGTCTTGGTGGTAATGTAATGTTAATAGAAGGATGGCCTCTGGAGATGGTCTCCATGATATCATGTCAACAGGAGCGCACATGTGTCCATATGTGTGCATCTGGCTCTCCGGCAATATGTATGCTATCAAATTTGTGTACAGCAAGTACAACATGTGGGAAATACTGTGTTGTCTGCCAGGAATATTAATAATGACATTTTTCATGCGAATCGTTTTAAACAAAAGAACTTCAATCTTAACAAGTCAGTTTTATTGGCTACCTTGACAAAGATAAGGAATTAAAAAGCAATTTTGGTCTCAGATTCTATGTTTGGTCTAGTATTATTATGTCATCGGTATCAAAGATTTTTTGTCATTTCACCTACCCCTACTATGCGCACACTATGGTTGTGTATACTCTTTGGTAGACATTCTGGTTGAGTTTTTGACATAGCATTACATTTATTTGCGTGGATGGAGATAAGCCTCAACAGCAGATTTGTGCGTCGTGTCTTTTCAAACTGTTATTTTACATCTCAGTTCCTTTGTGACTTGCGAACATGCGGCATTTTACAGCTACCCTCAAGCGATAGGCTGGGACACAAAAGCACTTGAAATAGAAAAACAGTGTTTTCTAATATGTTTGGGACCTCAAAGGGTGGAAATGTAGGTCCCTAGCCAAAACCAGCGAAGAAATATCATGTCGTACATATTTATAATTCGATTTTAGAAACTGTAGCTAATATCTCAGAATCATATCACCACTGAATCATATCACCACATTACTAACTTTAACAAGCTGTTATATACTGTATAAGCAAAACAGCCCTCTATTTCTTCCCCCTTTCTTTTCCTACTTGTCTATATTACTTTCCTGACTTCACAGGAATGCTGTAAGTCCACAGCGTCTCTGACCTTCACTCTCATTACTATTGGTTGTCTGTAATGATGGCCATCTAGGAACAGAAGCCCAGCCACTGCTGGACTCATTGTAAGTCAGTGGGCATGAAGGCTTTGGCTTAATGTTTGAAATGTAAATGTACAGCATCGCTAGAACACCCAGTGCACGTACTGATAGCCGTGGGCCCAAAAATATGCAAGGCGGCGCACACGCCACGCTGTTCGACTGCTCATCTCGGTTTCTGGTGTCTGATAATAGTAACAAATGACAAAAGAAATGCATCACGCCTGATGTTGATGCTTGCTTGTAGATGATCTAATACTAACATTTTTCTGTTTTCTTTTTTTATATATTTATTTATAATAATGTAATAATGTGTAATAATAATGCCTAAAATGCACAGTATAATGCTTGGTACTGATGGGACACTATATATTTCAGCTATGTCCAAAGGTAGCACAAATAAATAAATAGAATGCTCTTTAGCCTCTCCTGACGTTTAAAGAGCGCTAACCAGTAAACAATCTTCTATAGTAGCACTACATCTTTGTAAGCTACTCTGGGGAGGGCGACCTACGCTAAGCTAAGGCCCAGGGGGCGGACATGGATCAACAGAATTGAATTTAGTCACGGTCAGGAGGTCATGGTATATACCTGGACACTGAAATGGATTGAGGGACCCCACAAAGGAAAAAAAAATAACGTGTGTTTAAAGGTACACCACTCAGTGTGTCTGGAATTCTCCCACCAGCGCTATAAAAACCTCTCAATGCCGAGTGGCTTGCTACACCTGCCACTACAACCATGTCCACTTGTGCACCACATTTCAAAACATGTTCACTGGGGATGAGTTCCAGCAATCGAGGAAGATACCATTGAAGTAAAGGAGAGGGAGGGGTGAAATCATTTGAAAGAGCAAACAAAAGAAAGAGAGAGAAGAGGAAATATAGAGATAAAAGGAGTGTTAAAGAAAGAAGGAAAGAAAGGGGGGGAAAAGAAGAGAGAATAGTAGCTCAGTAGCTGAGAGGAGGTGTGCAGGCGATGCACCGCCAAGCGCTTGTTTTCCCCAGTTGCCGGGTGTATATTTCCCCCATCTTAGTTCCTTTCTGACAGCTTTAATCAACACAATAAGGCTTGGCGAGATTTCATTATGGAGGCCTGGCCTCAGGGGCGTTCGAGGACCAAGGATTGAGACGAGGGCAGGAGGGGCAGAGAGAGAGGGGGAGAGAGAGAGAGGTGAAGAGCAAAACAGAATAAAGAGATATGGGAGGGAGGAATATGGATGCAGCCCAGGAGGGCTGGGATGATGTGTGCGATTTGAGCATTTTAATCGACTGTGTGGGGCCATAAACGAGCTGTGTCATTGATGTTCTTCTTTCATTGATGAGAGTTTTTGATGTTCTTTAATGAAATGAGTGCAGCGCCCGTACACGGGCCGACGTGACTCCTCCCTGCGCTTGTAATGTGCGCACGTCTCCTGCGTTGTTTGCGTTGTCTCACTATTCCTTTGTCTCAGTACAGAGCTGTATTTAAATCCTGTAATCGGGGGACTGTTATGTCAGAGCTAAGCGCCGCCCCCGCAAGCCCCTCCGCTTCCGGCTAGCACTATACTCTCAAATACAAAGTTAATTAATAGTGAATGTGTCGCGTGACCATGTTGCACCTAATGCGACACTGCACTCCCTTGGGTCCTCAGCAAACACACCTGTTACGTGGGAAGTCGATTGGGCGAGCGGTTGTCGACATAATCGAAATACAAACAGACAGACCGCACAGACAGATCACACCACAGATGCCTGCCCTTATTAGAGAGATGTCTCACATCAAAACAAATATCTTGTGTTTTTTTCTAGGCTGTACAGTATACGCCCCACAAAAGGATGAAAGGACATGTTGACATGTTATTTTACAATACCATGTGGCTTCCACTTTAGTCACAATAATGGAATGTTTAAGAAGGGAAGGGTATGTTAAAAGCTCTACCCTTCTTATATACTATCCCCTTATATTTCCTTATGTAGTGTAAACATGCATAATACATGAGCAGAGTTAGTGTTTTACCTCCAGTTGCCATGAAATCTCTGTTGGGAGGAACTACTTTCAGCAGAAGTACGTGTGTGGGGAACACCATGGCAAGAAGCTCACGCGCACAAATGCATTTTTAACTCAGTACACGGAACCTACAGTAGGCGTAAACACACAAATTGATGAATCTTGAGGGAGACATTACTGGCAACTGCAAAAGCCAATCTAAGCTACGATTTAGAGATTCAATAGTGGAATATTGTTTGTGTCTGTGCGGGAGCTTTTATGTGCGTCTGTTGCTGCAGGTAGGAAAGAGGTTAGAAACCAACCAACCATATTAACCATTGCAGACAATGTTTCAAACAATGTTGTCTATTTTCTCAAAGGAACTCATGCAACAGATAATAATATCCATACAAAAATAATTGGTGCAGGCATATACTGTATGTTATGCTCTTCAAATCTGCTCCCCTATCATGCCTTCTAACTATTCTGCAGACAGTGTGTAGATAGACGGTTTTTATTGCTCTCCTAGCTGAACTGTAAAATATCACCAGTGATATTTTAGGGTTAGGGTTAGCAAAACACCAGCGGTTGTTTTGCTGCAGTCATCTTCGTGTGTGTTTGTTTGCTCGGGTTCTGGTGTCATTCTGTGTGTAGTGTTCAGGGCTGCTGTTGTCCTGGCATCTATTTGTGACCTCTCTCACTGTTTGTCTGTAAAACAGTCACCTTATTATGTACTCGGTGAATGCCAATACACTGCATCTCTCTGGCAATATCTCTCCATTTGTCTTGCCTGTCTCAATTACGGTCTCAAGACCCTGTTTCCATCGGGACTGCTGGCCTTCTCCGCAACTTGGCAACCAGCTTGACATAAGAGCATACAAACACACAAATCTAATATCATATAGCAAATAAACACCGGGGAAGGAACCACTATCAATTTGTAGATATTTACGACAGTCTACTGCTCTGTGTACTCTGCTTTTGTGTGTGCCATTGTTGTGTCATTATTTGTGAATGTAGGTCCATAGGCGCCTGAGCAATGAAGCAAGTGGAGCAAATGCACCCCCATTATTAAATTAGCGTTATGGTTTTGCTACCCCACTTTTTGTCTTTATAAAACATAAACGTATCATCATACAGTCCCCGTAATCAGGTGATTATATTTAAGCAGCCTATATCAATGATCCCCTTTACTATTTTCAGCAACTTACAAAAACAAGTAGTAAAAAATATCACACATTTTTGGACCACCCTTTGAGTTGGTTCGGTCGAACCCTGTTCATTTGCCACAGCATGCATGAATCCACACAGGAGTAGGTCTGTGACACAGATGAGCAGCAAACCGGGTAGTTACTTTGGTAAAAAAAACTCCTCAAATACCGTCACTCACACACACATAATAGACAGTGTTATGAGTGTTTAATTTGGCGTGTATCTGATCCACCAACCAGCACTTATTTAAGTGAGAAATCTTAATTTCTGAAACAGTTCACCTCTCAATCGTTCTTCTCCGGCTAGCGCAGCTAACCAACGGAGGCTGGTGACGTTAGTGAGTTGAGGCAACGAAATGCAAAGTTTGTACGCAAATACAGTTTATCTTTATGGATTCTATTGAGGCCGAATTTCTAGCATTTGGCTTATGATTTTTTACAGACGCATAAGGAATTGCTAATATGTCATATTTCTTAAAGGGAGTTTGGCGTAGGCTAATATTTTCCCCAGGGAGCGCAGGGAGCTTCAGTTTAATTCACACTGCTAGTGGTGAAAAAACATATGTATATATATATGTTTTTTCACCACTACAGAAACATGGGTAACTGCTAAAGTATGATAAGGTTAATTGCTGTTAGTTATTGGTTTTAGTAATGGTTTAATATTGTGTGTTTGTGTGGATTACTGACGGTGGCTAATCAGCCTAATTATCAGCTAATTGTAGCCTATTCGGTTTTTAACGGCAGTGTGCAGTAAAAGGTGGCCCTTTGTGTAACATTTAAGTCTATAAATCCATAAATAAGTACATATGCCTATGAAATAAATCCTAAAATTCATAAATGGGGCAATAAATATATAAATAAATAGGTATGTATTTGAAAATTAAGTTGTGTAAGTAAGTGTAGCATACAACACTACTGTGCACACGTTTATTTCATCAAGTTGCAACAATCATTCCAAATGCATCCCTGCACCTATTGGTCCCAGCGTGCCTCCTCAGCCGTGTTCTCACACTGCTTAAAAGGGAGACAAGTAATTAATAAATTGCCCACACCTGTCTTTCAATCCCCCAAGTCCCGTGAACCCCACCTCCCAACATCCCCTCCCACACACACACACACACACAGAGCTAGACCATGCCCCCACCCCCACAGACTACTTTTATTTATTTAAGGGGAGTTTTGTTTGATAATGCCACATGTATTTCAGTCAAACCAGGACATATAGAAGTATACTATTTCACAATTTGTCTTTGGTGAAATGGCTAGTTTGGGGGCCTTCTGCTCATCATACTGGTAAGTATGGGTGTATCGAAACAGTGGCTTTAACCCCCCGAATAGGCCAGCAGCAGACAGAAGTTTTAACAGCAATAATATGATGGTAAACATGTATGAACATATGCAATCATGACTTACAGTAAATACAGTAATATGCATACACATAATACTTGTACTAGGGTCAAGCAATAACCCTTAATATTCACGTTAGTGAAAATGATATAAGAAAGACGTGTACAACAATTGAAAGACAAAGAATAGGTGGAGCTGGGGAGGTGGCAGGTGTTCTGCAGCGAACTTGGCAAGCAAAATAATATTGGAGTGGGTACTATTTAAAAGAACCTCCTTCATTCAAAGGGCCAATGAGGCTGGTGTAGAGTGTCAGCTGACAGACAGCAGTGGGCAGACTACTGTGGCCTGCCTGAACTAACGCTACGCTTCATTTATTTCAAACCACTTTGATTTCATAATGCCACTTTAATTTCCATTTCTTATATTCAAATTAATGTGTGGTTACCTCACGATGTGAGCTATGATCATTTGAATATAAGGAATGGAAATGCGGCATTATGAAATATGTATTTCATAATGATGCATTTCCATTCCATATATTCAAATGAAAGGGTCGTGATTATCTTGCGACCTGCCCGCATATGGGCGAGTCGCCCATTTCTGTATGAAAAAGTCCACATAAACCAGAGTGCTTTGGAAATAGTGATCTTTATAACTATGGAATTATGACTGTCTTCAACATATTTCACAAACAAACTGTTTCACAAGCACAATGTTGGTGTAACAGATTTGCTGAAAAGAAATGTTCTCATAGGCCTTGAACATTAACTAAGACTACAAGTTCACACTCTGACTAGGATATTTCCTGGTTGTACAGACGCCGCGAAAATACAATCAGCAATCTTTTATAACTACCTATTGGCACAAACTGTGCACAATATTAGTGTAACTAAGAGATTCGCTGCAAATAAATATTTTTATATGCTTAGAACACTAACTAAGCCATAAAGTGAATGGAGTGCAACCGTTTTGCTTATGTAGGCTGGAGCATGGCCAGGCATCGCCTCATTTATGTATTTCAGGATATATTTCATAGGCATAAGGAATTTATTTATGTATTTATTGATTAATTGATTTAATATTGACTTAAATATTGACTTAAATATTGACTTAAATATTGACTTATTTTCTCTCACCTTCTCAATTCTAACTAACCTAGACTAGTAAATGTGGCTGTTTCTTGGCTTAATCCAAGAGGTTAGGTGGAGTAGAAATGCAAGAAATATGTAATGCAATTATGTATCTTTCCATGTTTTCTCCCCAATAACATAACCTGGTGCCTATGTGTAGGTCGACATACTCACTGTCTACCTCAGCGTCTGAACCCACAACAGACCAAGTTCCATTCCAAGTTCTGTAGCGTTTCCAAAGCCTCCTGGGCATTAGTCTTGCTTCGTCTGCTTTTTCAGTTGTTGAAAACAAGGGATTCCACGGATTCAAAGTATTCAACATGTTCTTTAGAGTTCTAAATTGTTGGTGATTTAATAAAACCAAACCCCCCTCCCCCCAAAAAAATACAAGGTGTGATCCAAACCGTTGCTCAAAAGTTGGTTTACAGGCACAGTCCAAAATATTTGGACAAATGGACCCCCAGATTTTGAAAGCTGGGGGTCAGGAGCTAGAAGGGCAAAATATATTGTGTCTGTGTGTGTCAAGCAAATTAGATAAAAGGGCCTTTCCGTCAACAGTACATCAAAGCTTGGAAGAAAAGGTTCGCAAAGGGTATATTTTTTAAAGAGACATTTTGCGGAAGCCCGTGGTAAATTGCTCTTTAAAGCTGAAGTGTGTGAGATCTAGTATCATGTAATTTTAAAACCTCCTCTTGGGAAGGGTATTTCCCTATGTAGTGTAAACATGCTTAATACGATCAGAATTAGTGTTTTGCCTCCAATCGCCAGGAAACCCTTCCACTGAGATGAACTACTTTCAGAAGTCGTACCGCCGTGACACACTGTTCTACACCCTTCCCCCTACAGCCGCACACACCTTTGTGCACAGTTGTGTTTCAAAATCTAAACAGTGAGCTGGGGCTGGTAAAGTTGTACCAGGTAAACAGTACCTTTAACGGACGCATGTAACACAACGGTATTCACTGCAGGTGCATGGGCAGTTAAGGTTTACTACTTGGCAGCGATTCAGAGCAGGGATTTGACAGATCAGCTGAGAACTCTCTTTTTGATGAGCTCTCTCCCATTAGAGTGGAGACACATGTTACTGATACAGGTCCTATGGGCTGAGGGGAGAAAGAGAGGCCCGCTGCGGCATCTAACAGCGAAGGGACGATAGCGATAGAGAAAGTGATTGACAGGCTATTGACAGAAAGAAGGGTATAGAAGGAAGGTATGCAGGCATAAACATGAGAGAGAGAGAGAGGGAAAAAAGCAGACACACAACATGATACCGATACTGCTCCCAGGTAGCTCAGAAGGAGGGTTGCGAAGATGGCCGCGAGATAGAAAGGGAGACGAAGGGGAACGCGCCATGCTATCTCCCACCAAGAGGAGAGAGAGAGAAGGCAGCGATGCACGACATGTCACAGATACCAGTTCAGTTGAGAATCGGTGGGTCGAGAGAGAGAGAGAGAGAGAGAGAGAGAGAGAGAGAGAGAGAGAGAGAGAGAGATTAAAAAAAAACAAAGGAGAGGAAAAGGGCATATCTAGCTGACCAATATGTATCAACATGACACAACCTGAGTGACAGTGAAATACCTGGACACACACACACACACACAGTGTGATGTGAGCTGGTGAAATGTAATGTAAAAAAATGCTGTAAACACTGTATATATAATTAACTAATCAATGTTAATGTCATATTAATGTTCATATTGCATACTCTCCAAATCTCCCAATCTCAGTCATTGACCAATGAATTGCAGATGGTACTCTTGATGTAAAGCCTCCCAATTGACCACATTTTCAGTGCTGACATATGATCAACATACATTGGGGAACCCTGCAGCACTATCACATATGCCATTCACAACACAGGCCTGACATCTCTGACAATAATAATGTGTACGTGATCATGCAATTCTGTGTACACGTGTCAATGCACTTCAAAAATACCTTGTGAATTACATATAATGTGTACCTGTAGATGTAAACTGTTTTAAGGCTTAAATGATAAATATCCGAGTAATGTTGTGCAAATACATAGGTTAAGTAACCTTGTTACATGATGCTGTCCTTATTTTGGAGAATGTTGTAAAACTGTACTTGTAAAACTGGTGGTTAACCAGTTCAATTGTTGACAAATGTACTAATTGTAAGTCGCTTTGGATAAAAGTAAATGTAAATGTAAATGTAAATGTAGATGTATAAATTGCATTTAGCATATGTGCAAACGTTCTCAATGTTAAAATACACC
>JAOEHI010003096.1:2500-11044 GCA_025447815.1 Percopsis transmontana
TCCTCACACAGGTAGGAACCCACTCACACAGGTACAGATACGGTGTCGGAAAATCAGCTACATTAGCCCTACACCACAATAGAGGTTAGGGTTAGGTTATCATTCACCATTTTCTCCTTATCTTGGTGTGTGTGTGTGTGTGTCTGTTTTTACCCCTTTCAACTCCTCTGTTTCAAAACATAAACCGTGAGTTGAGGGGGGCCCTGGATGTGTTCTAACACAATTGAGGAATGTACCTCTTTATTTATTATTATTATTTTTTTTAAATAATAGATTTTCCCTCCTCTGTGCTATAGAGAAGGGGAGGGTCCTTGTTTCAACACATCACACACATGCACGCAGGCATACACACACGCACCTTCCCCTAAGGCGATCAGAGACATTCTCATATCAGTGAGGTTAGTGCGGAGGACGGAATGTGTGTGTTTTTGTGTGTGATGGTGACATTTAAACAACCTTTTCCTCTCCCTGGATCCAGAAAATAGCCCAGTCGGCACTTCAAGGTCACCCAAGGTGACCTCTGACAGGACTGATATTTAAGTGGTAGTAGTGGTGATAGTGGTGGTGGTATTGTTTTGAAAGTCTTTCTGTCTTTGAACCTGGACTCGTATTCCCTCACACAGCAGTTCCAGCTTCTGTCTACTGACCTCTGACCTTTGAGCTTGTTACAGAACTTTAAAGGTTATTCTACATTTAACATTCAATATTAATTGTAGTCTCCTGGCCTGTGAGATTGTTGCACGGGTTCGAAAAAGGCGGTTATAAATGAATATGCCGGCAAGGTATGGATTCACTTCAATTCAATTAAAAAATGTAAAGCTGCAGTTGCCCTTGTGCTTAGAACAAAGAGTAGAATTTCTCTGTATTGTGAAAGAATTGAGTTTTAGGTGGCCAGAAGGCCCACCAATTGGCCAATTTAATTCAGTAAATCAGTATGTGTAGTTAGAAATCCGACACTCTACCTCAGTTGAGTGAGGGGCAAATTGTCTCCCACCAGAAGCTTTTTGGTCTGCTTAATGTGGTTTTGAGAAGCAGGAATCAGACATTGTTTGCGTCCTGTTGAGATTCAGGTGAAAGCTTTTTTTTTTTCTTCTCTCTTTTTCCTCTCTCTGTCTTCAGGTGCATGTTAACTGTCTGTTTCTCATGTAATGCCGCTTCATATTGACAACACGGCCTAGACTTATGATCCTCCCTGTGAGTCCATAGCCATGTCAGCATTTTGCCGCTTTCATCTAGTAAAATTCACTTTACAGGTCAAACTTCAAAGGTCAAGTGCATGTATTATGGCAATACGAGCCCACATCTAGGGCTTATCTCTGTGGGATGTAATGATGCCTGTTCCCCTCAAGGTCACCATGGTCATACTGTATAATAATATACTAGATTAAAATAGCTCTTACTTTGTGGTATTTAAAAAAATAAATAAAGTATATATATATATATATATACTTTGACAGAGGGGTTAGAACCCAGAGGGAAACCTTACTGCCTGTCAGTCTGAAGCCGTTCAGCCCAAAGCCTAAAGCCTAAAGGTATGCTAAGTAAGATTGACACTCTAGAAATCTGAATCCAAACCAAACTTCAGACCCCGCCCCCATAGCACTGTTGGTGCTCTGCTCACTGATGTGGACAGTGCAGACCTCTTTCCTCAAGGAAACCATTTGGATAAGCGGTAGAAAGGGCATTACAATAAGAAAACCACTGCTTAGGATGGGATCGTACTTTAATTTAGGAATCAAGGAAGGCAGAGAAAGACAAATGCTTATACATGTGCACATAATAACACAGATATACAAATATACGGATACATCTGCAAAAGTTGCTAATTTGCTACTTTAATGTGTAGCCTTAATGTGGGCGTCTATACGGTTTAATGGTAAATTATTACTGACCTTTTTTAAATGTTGTGTATTATTATACATGAACTGCCTTATTGTGTTAATACAGTAATTCTACTTACTGTCGCTTTGGATCAAAGCATTTTCTAAATGACCTAATTGTAATTGCATAGAATTTTTGCAATAAAGAAATTGTTAATACTACTACTAATACAATTATTGTATAAGATAGTAAAACTAAATTAGTCATATAAATATACTTAAAACTAATAAATAAATAAATAATAAATAAAATGAGATGATTTCAAAATAATGTAACCCCACAAAAATAATTTCTCGACACCTCCTTGGGGAGCCAGTGATTTGGCCTGTGTTAGCTGAGACACGTTTATGCATATTATTAACGAAGATATTCTTGGCCACTGATTGGCCCCACTAGTCCATAACTCCTCCCCCAGCCTATTGTGCTTTTGTATCTGCCGGCCGTAGACACCGAAAAGCCCGGCAGCCGTAACTAAGGGGACCGATGACTGGCCTAAGCTTTCTGAGAGGGAGGTGAGGGACATAGGGAGAGAGCAGGGCCGGGGGGAGGGGGGGGAGGGGTGTAGTTAATAGAAAACGGAGTGAGGGAGATAAGTAATTTGTAAATAGGAAACGTGTCCAAATTTAGCTCCAGGAGAAATAGAGTCTGAATAATGGAGGGGGTGGGGAGGGGCTGTGAATGAACAAGAGATAGCTTGAGAGAGCGCGAGAGAGAGAGCGAGCATTTGCTGTGAGAGAGCGAGAGCGACAGAGAGAGAGAGAGAGAGAGAGTGAGTACCCCAGTCACAGCATTGCTGTTTCTCACTGCAGCAGAGCAGAGGGACACCTAGTCCTCTCCTCTCGCCTCTCTCCACAATCACCTTCTTTGCCTGGCTGCTTCCGATTGGGGCTTCCAGTCCTCAGGCTGACGGAGCGGACCGTCTCTTTGTGGCCTCACGCAGAGCGACCGACAGAAGAGGGAGAGAGAAGGACGGGGGGTGGGGGTGGGGCGGGACCTTCCCTGGAGATGCACATCTGAAAGGAGCCAGGCGTGTTTTAAGTAGTAACTTCAACAGCTTCAACGAGCTCCGCATGAAGCCCCCCCCCCACACACACCCACCACCTGCATGCTCCCTCTCCCCCTGCAGGATGTCACGGCGTAAACACGGGGGACAACGCGTTTATCGGATAAACAAGGCGGACGCAGCAGGGTGAGAGGAACTTTTATTGGCTTGAAACGGGAAGGAGCTTGCTTTGGACCACACGTGCTGTGCACATAGACGGTGAAGACTGGATCGGACGCCTTGTAAACAGACCCCACCCCCCCCACCCACCCACCACCCCCCGCACATGGACGCACACATCAGCGGAGTGTTTTGAGAGAGCTGTGGCACTACCTCCGGCTGCCATCGGGCCTGTTTTTCTAACGCTTTGTCTGTGTTTGGATTCATACAATGGCCGATTCTGCACGGAGGTCTGACGTGGACCAGAGGACCCAAAACACGCACTGTAGACATTGCATGGGCTTAAATTCACATGTGGACCGAAACGAGGACGTGTTCGGTGTGTGACTGACCGCCTTGTGTGTGTGTGTGTGTGTATATATTTATATATTTCTCCTCATTCCATTTTTCTCCATCGCGCTCTTTCACCCTCTGACCTGCGTCTCCTCTCTGCTGTTGTGAGGACCGCCAGACCTTCTCAGACTTTCTCAGCCTAAGGAGATCACTAACTCTGTCCCCCCCCCCGCTGTTATCTGAAAGACACCTAGCCATGTGAGGGGGAAAGGGTGAGACAGACAAGGAGAGTGAGTGTACCAGGCTCTAGTGACTAAGGAAGGCGGCCGACAGCTGGGGTGTGTGTTGGGCTCCAGTTTGAGGCCATCTGTGTGGCCTGCTACCGACCTGCCAGAACAATGAACCATTCGGGGCCGGTCATGCAACTCCCCGGTAACGGCAGTCTGGGGGAACTGGTCTCTGCCAGGGCCTCCAACCACTCCTGCCCTTTGGGCTGGGGGCATCACCACGGCCTGGAGCCGTGCGTCCTGGAGACGGCGGTCATCCTCCTGCTCACCGTCCTCATCATTGCCGGGAACCTGATTGTAATCTTTGTGTTCCACTGTGCTCCTCTGTTACACCACTCGACCCCCAGCTACTTCATCCAGACCATGGCTTATGCTGACCTGCTCGTGGGGCTCAGCTGCCTGGCACCCACCCTGTGCCTGCTGCACCACCAGGCCGCGGTGCCTGAACCCATCACCTGCCAGATCTTCAGCTACGTCATCTCGGTCCTCAAGAGCGTGTCCATGGCCTGCCTGGCCTGCATCAGTGTGGACCGCTACCTGGCTATCACCAAGCCCTTGTCCTACAACCGGTTGGTTACGCCGTGCCGGCTGCGGGGCTGCATTGCCCTCATCTGGCTCTACTCTGCCACCGTTTTCCTGCCCTCCTTCTTCGGGTGGGGAAAGCCTGGTTACCACGGGGACATCTTCCAGTGGTGCGCCCACTCCTGGCCGACTTCAGCGCTCTTCACAGGCTTTGTGGTTTGTCTGCTTTATGCCCCTGCAGCTCTGGTGGTCTGCTTTACCTACTACCACATCTTCAGGATCTGTCAGCAGCACAACCGCCAGATCAGCGAGCGGCGAGCGCGTTTTCCCAGCCAGGAGATGGAGGCCGGAGAGGGGAGCGGAGCTGGGAGTGGGGGCGGTACAGGACAGCAGGGAGGCCACGGGCCAGACCGGCGCTACGCCATGGTGCTGTTTCGCATAACCAGCGTGTTCTACATGCTTTGGCTGCCCTACATCATCTACTTCCTGCTAGAGAGCTCCCACGTACTCGACAGCCCCGCCCTCTCATTTGTCACCACCTGGCTAGCCATTAGCAACAGCTTCTGCAACTGTGTGATCTACAGCCTGTCCAATAGCGTGTTCCGCCTGGGCATGCGCAGGCTTTCTCAGACCATTTGTTCCTTCAGCCACTGTGCTGCAGATGACATGGACTTTGGGGAACCCAAACCAAGGAAGACCGCAAATCCCTGCTCCATCTAAAGGAAGGAAGGAGGTCGGAAAGAGAGGCGTTAAGGAGGAAAACGATCTTCCTTTAGGCTATTATGTAGAACCTAAAGCCTTCAAAAGCCTGACAGCTGGTGAACTGGAGTTGAATTGGCCCAAACACAAAGAAGCCATGCTGTGACAGCCTCTGAGAGCTGCCTGCAGCTATGCTACCTCCATTTAAAGCCTGAATGTATTGCATTATGAGGATGTGGTGTCTAAACAACAAGATTGAAAGGGGCGACAGGCACTCTGAGGTGGCCTTTAATCAGTGTATGAGTTTTAGCTGGCAACCCCGTGTACATGGATCAATTCAAAAATAGTCTCACTGTGGATTTCTCCGGCTTCAGTGTTTATAAGTCCTCTGCTATGCACAGAGCTCTAGTAAGAAGACGGAGTGTATAATTCTAAAGGATTCACAAACTTTTTGCTCAAGCATCTAACGTGATCCAACAATTTACTTTTGCTTAGACTTAGTGTCTACTTATTTCTGTTAAAATGGGTTCCAGTTGATGTGATTCCATGGAACTAGATTTGCCGTGTTGGTCTGAATTCTTTCCACAACTATCATTAGCATATATATTTGCCAACGGCCCTTATTAGTACAGTTCTATGTAGTGGGCTAGAAATAGGCTACATTAGACTTGCTAACGATGGTGAGACGTGGCTGTTACGTGGTCTTTGGCCTTGACTGTTTTTCCAAGTGAAAGTAAGCCCTCTGTTTCTCCTGTTTTGTAATGTTGCAGTGGGAGAGACATTGGAGAGCACATTATGTTCAGGTTTCATGCCTATAGCACAGGGATCTTTCTGTCTTCCCAAATCATGGGTCATGTCAAAAATGTTTCAAACACCTTTTGTATGATTTTGTGAATGAACAAAATGTATGTTTGAGTTTCTGTGTTTCTGTACTTATTGGTCTTTAAATTATCCTTTTACATTCCCTTTTGTGTCAATCTTTATAATATGACAAGATGGTTTTCTGATGCCCCACCAAGACCCTTCATCCCTCCCTCTGGGCCTTATTGCACAGTTTATTCAGACATGTTATGAAGCTACACGACACAGCAAACCAAACCTGTAGCTGTTGTTCAACTTTATATTTCTTAACGGTACCTTGTGAAAGATGGCCCTCATTTTATTGCATCATGTGCCTAAAGATGAATGGCTTCTTAAAGTGAAAAGGTATAGGTCAGTGGAATTAGTTTTCTTCCTTCACTTGGTGATTGACAAAGTGTGGAGCAGCTTTATATTGTGTGTTGTCTTAGGCTGCCGGTTGTTTTTTTGTACAGGGAAGCAGGACGTGTCAAACGTACAAAAATATACTCGTTGACACGCATTCAAATTCACTATTCACAAAAGCTTAAACCAACAGAGGGTTGTTTTATCACATATTGTGCATGTGTTCCCAGAAAGTGCTTAATAACCAAAGTAATCTTAAAGGTAGAGTTAAAAAATTCTGGAGCCTATTTTCATTTTCGACTGCCTGATATATAAATTTCACCTTATTCCATCCTTCTCCAGATATGGTAAATGCTTTCCAGTAGCTGTCCAACACTTATAATTAAAAACTTCATAATATAAACACAATCCACTTTGTACCTAAAGTAAACACACCACAAAAATAGAAATAGACCTTCCCTTTAAGAGCAACTGGCGACAGTTTGTATTTCAACATGGAGTATTTGTCTTGATTTATGCAGTAGCAAGATATGCTGTAATAGTCTGTAATTGTAACACTAAAAACAGGTAGAATAGAGAGACTAGATTACTGTAATTAATCAGTTGTCTGGGAGTTATGATGGCGAGATGTTTAGACTACAAACATTTTGTTGTATATGTATTATGATGACCAAACTGGGAAAATCTTTTTTTTTGTAAATTGTGTTGGATCTAAGAAGAGTTTGATTACTATCGTATATAATATATTTATTTATTGTTTGAAATACTATTGGTTCTAGACTATATGTAAAATCGTGTGTGTTTTAAAAGAAACTAGACAAATGTACCGAGGAGTGTTTTTATTAAGTGACGGTACACACAACATATTTTATTTTAGATATTTTGTCAAAGGCTGTGGTTTCACCATTGTTGCCAATATAATAAAGATAAAAATAGGCGATTAACCTGAACAGTGCGTTTGTGATTGAGAGAGTGAGCATGAGTGTGTTAATGACAGCTTGTGTGTGTGTGTGTGTTATGCAGTATGTACTGTATGCATTTACCAGCAAGTAGGGTTAGTTGAACTTCTGGGTTCAACAATAAACATATTTTTACAGTGCACTTTGTAAATAATATTGTATGTATGATGATAATCATCATACATACAATATTATGTGTGGAGCCTCCCTGCACCAGCAACAGAACAAGAGCTGCCGTTTCGCATCAAAAGTTAGCCAAGGAAAATCCCTTTTCCACTCAGCGTTATTTATACATTTTTCCTTTCGTTATGCCCTTAATGTAATTTGGCAATAGTTCTTCTTTCGTTTCTTTCTCGCAGGCTCGTTTGGGGTTTTGGTTGAGCACTTGAAAACACCGCTTCATTTTCTCATCGTCTAGCAAGCTCGACTCGCAAACGTGGATTGTCCGTTAGGAATTGTGGGATTTGGTGTTGA
Source organism: Percopsis transmontana (assembly GCA_025447815.1). NCBI lineage: Eukaryota > Metazoa > Chordata > Actinopteri > Percopsiformes > Percopsidae > Percopsis > Percopsis transmontana. Next base: position 10,021 of record JAOEHI010003096.1, read on the forward strand.
ATGTATGGACTCTACGCAGAAGGGGACTTGATTTGGAATCGCACGATAGACTACAACTACTCAAGTAGAATAGCGATGCGCCATCGATTCACCTCGCACACGAACGAGTCCACAAACCCTTGCTTCACACGGCTCGTGTCTCACACACTTCGCAAAACTGTGTCGTGCGGTTGCTACTGCGGTGAATTCAGTCATTGCACAGACCGATTTCTCCGTAGCACGTGCACTGTACAGATACAGAGGAATGCATGGTTATTATTATTTATTGTAATATTGGAATTACTTCAAATGAACTCCATCGTGATGATGCCCCTGTGGAACTCTGCATGTCAGATGAATATAACGTGCTCTGACAGATGCCCACTCACGACCCCCCAACACACAAGCTGTGTGTGTGTGTGTGTGTGTGTTGCATGGGAGTGCCAACCATCTGGCCCCCTCTGGTCGGCACACTTTGATGACATCACAGGTAATCGAATCGGGACTGCAGTCCCCTTCTTATGACCTCACAAAAATTCCCCACACACATTTCTGTAGGAGCGTCTCAACACACAATGGTGATTTTGTGGTGAAAGCTGGCAGCAGGCCAAATAACACTGTTTCGTGTGCACCATGGTTTGTCCTTTAGCTTCCACCTTGATGTGCATCTAAACCAGTTATTCAAAAACTTCCCTGTATGGACAGACGGTTTTCTGTTTGATGTTCTAGCTTGTGTGTGTGTGTGTGTGTGTGTGTGTGTGTGTGTGTGTGTGTGTGTGTGTGTGTGTGTGTGTGTGTGTCTGCAGGTGTGTTTGATGCCAGGGTTGTGCAGCAGTGATGTGGATGTTCATGGAGGCATGCAGGAGCAATATGGAAGAGATTTAAGACCTGTGTCAGTTGGATTTGTATTTGCTTGCTTTGTGTGTGTGTGTGTGTGTGTGTGTGTGTGTGTGTGTGTGTGTGTGTGTGTGTGCTCAATAGTGTAGGTGGTCTCAAATATCTGATTCACAGCGATGTCTGTAACAGATGTCTAATGATGTTTATG
>JAOEHI010003097.1:0-11043 GCA_025447815.1 Percopsis transmontana
TTCAAAATAAAAGCAATGCAGCTTTAGTCCATGAATGAGGTAAAATAAGAAAAATAAGTTTATTTTGTAATTTCCAAAAACCTTACACGGGCCGGTCAGAGTCAACCAAAGGGCCGTATGTGGCCCGGAGGCCGTACAATGCCATGTCTGAGCTAGCATGTTAGTATTGGGACATTTTTATTGAAAATCCAGTTAGCTTTCAGGCAAAGCTAAAAACATCAACAAGGTTAGTGATGCAACACATTGTTTTATAATATGTCAGACCATTTAATTTATTCACTGCTATCGGGATGTGAAAAGAATTTAAAGAAATATAACAAAATGCTTCTGAAATAAATTGTACACCCTACCTTTAACTGCAAAGGCTGGTGTTCAAATTATACAACATTTGAACTTCCCCCACTTTGTTTTTCTAAGCTGTATAAAAGGTACACTCCTCAATTTCTGTTTGGAACTGTGGTTGAAACCAGTGTTACAAAAATTTATATTTTATTGAAGTGTACTGTGTGGCGTGCATTCTTCTCTACTCCTCCCCCTATAGCGCACACCATCCTCTACTCAAATTGTGACTGCATTTACAGAACAGAAAACGTATCTCTTGGACCACACCAGACTAACAGTGACCTTTAGGCCTACACAATATGTTTGTACAGTCACAATCGCTATGCATAAATAAACAGTTAACGTGCACTTCTGCATGTGATTTTATCATAGTGATCTGTTTATCATTTCTGTATTCCTGACAGTTTTCAGCCCACCAATGGTTTATTAAATGTGAAATGGAATTAGAATTGTGTGTTGTGATCCTGCGCTGGGGCATTCAGATTGTAATGAGCCAATAGTGAGGAATATTGACAGAAGAGATTGCCTATTTCTTCCAGAGAATATTACATGATACATTAAATAGGCACTTGAGCTAATTCAATTTCATGCTTATCTCTCAAGGAAATTAATAAAATATCAATTCAAATAGCCATGCCAAGATGAGTTTGGTGTTGTTTCAGTGTCATGGTTGTTGCTAGCATGTGGCTTAGCGGTAGGCTGAATGTAATGTAGAATAGCATGAATGCTACTTCAGGATTTGAAGAGCCTAACATAACCTATAACCCAGACATGACTCGATTTGTTCAAAAAGCAAAAAGTCTCTTAGACATTTCTTTTGAAAAGTCTATCCCCAGACAACAAAAAAACAAAAACTTCACAGCCTATGGACTGCATTTACATTAAACCAAGAGGGATTTTTCAAAATCAATCCTCATTCATTCAAGCCAGTAAAACCCAAGATACACGGTTGAAAAGGCCTTCCCTTGGAAAAATGTAATCAAAAGAGACGTTTGTCTTCCCCCTGGGTCAAAGTTGGTCTTTCTTTCCTCTGTTCTGCCTCATCATACAACAGCAGGGTTCAGAAGCTATGCAGCCGGTATTGATCACATCCCTTCCGGCAGATGAATGGAATGGCCGCCATGGCCCTTTCATCTGTTGGAAGGACCTCGCAGGTTGTTGATAACGTCGAGCAAAAGAAATGGGGTAAAACCTTCGGTCTGTGGCGATGCCTGTTCTGCTGATTGTGCGCATCGACCAGCGGATTGCCGGCGACCTCTGACAATCATCTACCATCAATCGCGCTTTGGCCCAGCCAAATCGCAACGCGCAGAAAATCCTTCTACAGTGAGGTATGGGCAGCTGTCACCACGGTTAACGATTTTTGGGAAGGCAGGGCTCTTCTTTTAATAGGCAAAGAAGAGTGAGATCAATAGCCAATTTGATAGTGGAACTCTGGAATGGATCAAGGAAAATTCATTGCATTTTGCTGTTGTCACCGTGAAGTGCTCCAGTGTGGTACGAGAACATTCACTCAGAGGAAATGCGGTACAGGTCAAATCCAATGGTTCTGTGGTCTGCAGTATAGCACTTGCTTGGTGTGCACTACAGAATAAACCATAAATCACAAATCGTTGTCCATAATATACATTGCGAGTTTGTTTTTCATTCATTACCAATATGGTTTTACGCTGATTGACGCAAAACCATAAATCATACAAATCTTAAAATATACTGCCTATTACCACAAATATATTATAATCAGGTTGAATTTTTCATTTTTTTCACCACACTCCTCGGCTAGCACATTGAATATCAATGCCATCATCTTATGAAACGAGACATGGTTTCCCTCGCATTACTCTTCCATCCAAGCTTTTTTTACATTGTGAACAATAACTATGGCAGTTGGGACTAAAACGAACATAATTTAAGTCTGCGTGTGAATGGACACCGGTCTCTTGAGAATGTAATTGGTGCAGCTGCGGATTCAGTCACGAATACTGGAGGGCTCCTTTTCTCTCCATTCAAGGTTCATCATTATGATGTGACAATCCTCTGTTCTGCGGCATCGCTTTGCCATAGAAATGCAAAATAGCTTGTTTCCATTAGAAGCAATTATGAGGAGGTGAACATTATCAGATTGACACACACACACACACACACACACACACACACACACACACACCGGGGGTTCTGCTTACAGCTTTAGCCCCAGACTTTCCTCGGGGCCTTCTGGCCTGACAGTAGCACCAAAGTCTTTATAGGCAAGTCTGGCCTCTCGGCAGCCATCTTGGTAACGCCCGCGGGCAGGTATATCGGGCTAACAAGACCAGGCCCCTATCTAAATGAATGGGGAGAGAGCCACAACTGCACTTTTAATGGTCGCCGGGACATAAAAACTGCATGTAAAGAATCACCAGTCAAATCTGATAAAAACCACTTAAAAGAGTTTGATGACTATAGTGCTCTTCCAAAGGTAGGCTAATAACTATTTACCATAATATGTATGTCACAAGCCTAAAGAAGTATGTTGGTGTTCTGTCATCTGTCATTGGTTGGAAAAGGCTTTCCTGTGATTTTTTGTTGTTTTTCATTGTGCATTTTTGCCCATGGTGCTGCTGAAATGCCGTTGGTGTATTGGGTTGTGCACTTGTTGGACATAACATTATTGGACTTGCTTTAGAAGATGAATTGTGCTGAATTGTGTTGGTTAGTGGTGGTGGTGCTGTTATCCTACCGAGAACATCATGATAGGGCCTGTTCGGTTGCAGGCTAGTGTTTCAGGATAGTCTAGTGGTCTAGGTGTTAGACTACCAGCCGGAATGTCATGGGTTCAATCCTCAGAGTTGGCCTACATGTAAGAATCATCCTTGAGCAAGATGCATAACCCTCATCTGCTCCATGTAATAGAACAATGTAAGTTGCTTTGGATAAAAGCGTCTGCCAATTGTAATTGTTTCAATTCAATGTTATGGTGCCAGCTCACTGTTTATGTAATGTAACTGTGCATGAAAAGGTGTGTGACTATAGGGGGAGGGGTAGAAGTCTCCCAGTCTAATGCATTCATGTAGACTATCTGACTTTGACAAAGGGCTGCCAAGGTCACAAACTACTTAAGGAGGCTGGTGAGAAGCTTTCTTTAGTGTTAAAACGTTTTATTGATTCAGAGTAATTGCTGCAGAGCTTCATACATACACCTGCATACGTAATAAGCACCAAGTCTTTTTGTGCTATACCTTGTGTAAAGCACTTTGGATTGCCTGTATGAAAATGTGCTATTCAAACAAAAATTTGCTTTACCTTGCTTAACCTTACTATACCCTAGAGATAGATGGGAATGGAGATATGAAAAAGGAAAATAAAGAGAATATCAGTACATTTTTTGAACTGTACAAAAACTCAATATAGGGCCCTTGCTAAAAGTAGTCTTTCATGAGTATTGGAGGCCAACAACTAATTTTGCTCATGCACAGTATGCATGTTTACACTACATGTGGAATACTCCATATTGCCTGCCCACAACAGGAGCTTTTGTGGGTCAGCTTCCAACTATCCGAGCAAACCGGCCTCGTGTCATGTATCACGGTGGCATGTATTCAATGTTAAATAAGCTCATGATGGATGCCGGCAGAAGAATCTGGATGACGTTTTACGGTTCCTTCAGGGGAGAGAGGTTTGTTTTCCTCTCCTAAATCGATCCAATATTTCCATCTGTAATCCATCAACCAGCATCTTCTGCTATATCACACTGTAGATGCACACACACACACACTGCATGCACGCACTGTGTGAATATTTCTGCCGTAGATATTCACCAAAGTCATCAAACGGGCAAATATTAACTTCTCACACACACTGAACCTAATGGCTTCTAAAGACAAGCCATCACTGATGTCATTAAATCCTCGGCGGAGATGAAATTCAGCGGGTTTCATTCCCCTCTTGATACTCAGTTTACTGGCAACGCAAGCGGAGTCATTTAAATATTTTTCAAATCAGTTGGAAATATGCTCATCATGCACCCCTGAGCTAATATAATATAAATGTTAATAAATATTTGTGCACCACGCTGGGGAAGTGAACGCTAGCAATATGGAAAAGACTTACCAACTTTGGGATTTGAAATTGGATAGAGCATTTGTTTTTATTTTTCTAGTTGTCAGTGTTTGCAAAGATAACCATACAGGGGGAAATAGCTAAATTAAGAAAATATGGTGGGAAGATGCTGCACGCAGCAAAAAATATTTATATTCTAAATTCCTGCGTTAATATTTGTGTTTACTTGGCCTGGGTCCAAAAGAACAATGCATGTTTGTGTTATGTTCAGATAATTCAAATATGCAAATCTGTGTGCAAACAATGACAAAAAGCTGACCTGATCAGCAAAGACAAACAAGTTTAATATTAGATAATTCAATGTCAAATGCTGTAAAAATATTTGACCACGCTAGATTTATTCATACGCTATTTAATTTTAAACGCCTTCAGTACTAATGGCAACAACTAATGCTATTTTTAGACTGCCCTAACGCCAAATTACATTATGTCGTACAACAAAAGCACCCAGCAACTGTCATGGTCATTATGGCTTCGAAAGTCACTTAAGCACTCAGATAGAATTTAAGTCAAGTAACCGTTCTATTCACCACTGTTTTACTTTCAGTTCAAGTTCAAAAGACACATCTGTATAAATGGCATATTATCAGGGGTCAGCGAGTTTCTCCTACACAGGTAAAATGGAAGCAGCTGCAGGCTATCGCACCGTGGCGCCGGTGTGTGTGTGTGTGTGTGTGTGTGTGTGTGTGTGTGTGTGTGTGTGTGTGTGTGTGTGTGTGTGGGTGGACTTCGCACAGGAGCCTAATTGGCTGTAACTCAGACGCTGGCCCTCATTAACCGCACTGCGTTACCTTTTACTGTGGATAAATGGAGAGTTCAGAACCAGCCCTCTGTTGCTGCTTGGCTACCTTTACACTCTCTCATGGAGGGAAGAGACATATGGACACCTTGCCTGCACTAGTCTAATGAGAAGAGCATCTCCACAGACTCCCGTGTTGACCTTTGTCACAGAGGCAGTGGCAATAATCGCAAGTTTAGCCGTTAGGGCCTGATTTGTTAAAGTCACCAGTGCAATCCGTTTGAGGTTTTAGAGCAGACTTACTATGATTACGGGGAGGAATCCTTTGAGATAGAAATGTGGGGCTGCGTATCTCGAGACACGTTCTCCCATGTTTACTCTCTGCATTTTATGCCTATTTGTCTGATCACTATTCCAAGTCGCATTTTGGAGGCTTTATTCAAGTGAAATTATGGATCAAAGTGCTTTAGTTAAACATCTGTGTCCAATTCAACTGACAGAGGAAGAAATTAAACCGAACTACCCCAGACTAAGGTTGTAACTTTTTTTATGTTTCGGATGGTCTGGCTAATCAACTGTATCAAGAGCGATTTCATTTAGACATGGTCTGTGCTTTGCTATTCACTGTTGGTGACCTACTTTTAAAAGCTATTAGTGGGGGGAAGTGACCGTCACAAGTACAGTTTTAGGATCAGCTTGGAGGCAGAGACTGCAGCTTATGACCGTGTGTGTGTGTGTGTGTGTGTGTGCGTGCGTGCGCTCGCGCACGTGGTACACAACACCACAAAATGGCAGGCACGTGTGATGGAATTACTGTTGACTATCCATCCTCTTTAGTGTCTGGTTTGATGTTTGGTTTGCTAAACTGGCAGACTACTGAAAGGCTGTGGTTCACATAAAAAAACTAAATTTCAAAGACAACAGTAAAATGCTGCTTCCTTATCGATAAATCATAATTACACAAGACGGCCCCAATTAAGCCAGGATACATTTTGATGAATGAAGGAGAACTGCAGGCAGGTCTTAATGATCTAAGGATTTAGAGATGTCAGTAATTACCATGCACTGCCTCATGTAATCAAGATTTGTTAAACAATGAAGTTGTCTTTTGGACCACATTTATTTGTAAAGGAAAGTCTCTAGCATTTTAAAACAGTTGACTGATTAGATATGACACGGCAATTTATTTAATATAAACACAAAGGTATCGACAATGTTGTATTTGTAGGTTTCTGTAGCCTTACAACAGCTAAAATGTACGGACTTATGCATCAAATGAAAATACAAAGATACAGTAAACATGCCTTCGATAAAAATATCTTACAAAACAAATTGTACATTTCTATACAGCAGTTGTCAGTTACACAGCGCTACACGAGCCCCCAGGTAAATCTCCCATTAATCTGAACCATACTGTAAGGGATCAAATGCAGATATGTCATCTATAATTGTCCTCTATAATTTGAAGGTAATCCTGAAATCATAACCACTTTAGTAACCTCAGATAACTTTTGTATGTTTTTAATATGACGCTTCACACTATATACAGGGTAAACATGAGTCAGGGCCGAACTTAAAACGTTCTCAAGTGACCTGTTAAAATTACAACAATTATAAGCCATTTGATTTTAGTTTTGCAAAATATTTGACACATCACCATATTGTTCATAAATAACAAGATATTTAGCAAAGAAAGAGAAACAGAGCAGTCATCTTTTCAAATATCGTTTGGTATAAAAAAAATAGTATATTACCACATTTAATTGGAATGGGGTGCAGGAAAACCACAATTTTGAGAAGATTGCGGCACCAAATTAGTGTGTGAATTCGATTGTGACATAGGAAAGCTTGTGCAACATTTTGTCCCCTTCATTAAACTCTGCATTAAAAACCATCAACAGTATTGAGTCGATGAAAAATTGTAAGTATCAGCACAGAAAAACCAACACAGAAAACAAACTTGATGTGAGCGATGAATTGATGAAGTGGAACAGTTTGACATCCAATCAGTGCAATGCCTCAGAAGTAACATAATTAATAATCACAGCAACACATTAATACTCAAATTAAGCATAACAAGGGGCAACACAAGCCACCATATAGGGTGAGTTTTCCATTTGTATGCTCGGAAGCTTTTTAAAAAGCCTTCCTGCGTCGCTTTGGTGCAAGGGCCTGAATTATACAACCTCCTCCATCTCTCTCTCCCTCCCTGGCCAAACACGGGGTCCCATCAATGCAGAGGTGGGTGGGAAGGGAGAGGGAGGGGGAGAGAGGGAGAGAGATTTTGGCTCTGTCACAGCAGCAGCCCATGGGGACGGGGCAGGTACCGAGAGGCGGGGGCACTGCTCCATGGCAGGAGGCGTGGACCAGCCCTGGCAGGCTAGCATGCAGGAAGCCCTCTCTGCATATTGAGTCTTGGAGTGTATACTGTACGCTGGAACAGCCCCGCAGGGCAGTCCAGCGGTACATGGAGAAGCTGGATAAAGTTTTGCTCACAGCTCTTGGCTCAGGGTTGGCTCAAGTCCCCAGAAAACAGCTAGCACATTTTATGCTGTTTCTACCCTGCTCAGACAGCCGTCTATTGTACGTATTCCTTTGTTTTTTGTTTTTTTGACTCACGGACTGTGTTGAAAGCAAACATACACAGCAAATTACATTTTCTAAGCATCAACAATTAAATCTCTTTTAATCAACATAGTTTAGATATGATTTCTCACTTTTTATATTTGTAAACACTATTCACGTGGTGTGTGTATTGGCTGCGGGGGGAGGGGTAGAGAAGGGTGTGGGTTTTGAGTTGCAAACTAAAATATTTTTGTAATAATTTTAATCCCGGACATAAACAGGGGAGTGTACCTTTTTAAATAAAAATAGAAAAAAAGTACTTTATATTTTTTATTTACTCTTTCAGGAACAGGAATAGTGGATGATGTCAGTTTATTGCAACACAATGTCAGATGTCAAGAATACAAGAATATCCCATGAATCAAAGCCAATGCTTTACAATGGGGGGGGGGAGAGAGAGACTGGAAAAACACAATAACATTCGGTTAGTGTTGCACGGCCGGCCATCTTAATGCGATTCATCGTCTCTTGGACACAACGTAAACTCCAAAATGGTGGTGTTGTGAGTCCTCCGGGAACCCCTTGAACGTGAAGGTGACGATGAATCACTACACCAGAGACTCGGGCGTCTGCAGTGAAGAGGATAAGCAGTGATGAAAACACACCGTGGGGGATCTGTGCCCCTCCTCACCAACACGCACGCTGGCTGTTTAGAAGGCTAAAGAGGATTAGGCAGTCAAAGGCTTGTCCATTCTGAGGAAACAAATGTTGGAGTGGAGAGATATACAGTATTTTCTGGAGTTCCCTATGGGTTCACTAATCCCCTCTAGACATGAGGTTCTTCTGGCTTCGATATCCCTGGCAGGCCAAGGACGGATATACTGTACACCCCACCCTCCCCCTCCCCATCCCCCTTGTGGAAATGTTTTTTTTTGGAGCGTTTGCTCTGAGGAGGTCCTGCATCTTACGAAAAGGTTAGCAACATAAATGGCAGACGGATGGAATGTAAAGCTTAAGCGTGGCACCTATTCAAGGATGCCTCTCTGAATCTTTATAATTGCACTTTACGCATAGTGACTCTGGATAACCTGAGAGTTGTTCTCAGCCCCGCTCTCTCTTTTGAACCCCATATTAAAGTACACCACTGGAATTGCTTTCTTCCCTCTTTGCAACATTTTCACAAATTCATCAATTTTTTTTATTTTTTTATCCACGAACGACGCAAGCCTTATTTCATGCATTTGTAACATCCTAGTTAGGCTGAAGTAATGTGTTTCTCTCTGGCCTTCACAGTATAAAACCTCTTGTGCCAGCAGAATCCTGACAAAACTACTTACTTATTCTGGTTGCTCTGTACTATATTCCAGTCCATGTCAGACGTGGCTTTACGGTCTTTCTGCTTATCTTTTTGGACTGGCACCATGTTATCTGTCTGATTAACATCTTAAGCCTCATGCCCACAAAATGCAGGCTTTCTATGTACTTCTTTAAAAATAAAACATCAAGTATAGTCTCAGCATTTGACCTGACTGTGATACATGTATCTTACAGTATGGCCTTCTTGGCTTTGGCAGAAGATTGTCTTTTTTAACAATCTTCTATGACTTTTATTCCCCCCTATGAGCCGTTATTATTCCTTTCATAAAATTGTTTGCATGCTTTAATATTGCTCTATTCTTGCTGTAGTTATCTAATGTGATGTTTCTATTCTCCCTTTTATGTAACATAGTGTTATTAAAGTGTTTTGACACTTTGTGATAATGTACTTTAAATGAAGTTGTCTTGACTTGACGTCATGCGTGGATGAGCAGGAAATCTGGGATCCCAGATGTCGAGATGGGCGGGCAGAGTGGTGTCAGTGGGGACAGGTATGGTATTAGCGTCAACGTTGTGCCAAGAAAAACATGAACAATTTCACGTAAAGCGAGAGTATAAAAAACCCAAAACATTTACCAACTGTGCATGTCTAAACCCAGCTAACACCAAGCCAAGTGATGATGGGGTTGCATCATTACCCTCACCCTGAGATGGCTACAGGCAGGAAACGCCTTACCTAAGGCCCTGCTATTCACATCCCCCCTTGCACACAATTCAATTAGATGAATGTTGTTTATGGGGAGTTCTGGGCCATTGGAGTGCCATTATTGCTTTCTCTGTCAAAGTCGTCATTAGCCAGCCTTCGGTGGAGCTGGCCTTCCAAATGTCACACAGTTTATGACTTGGAGATTATGATTAAACACTACGAGAAGGCCAACATTGAGTCCAGCGGCTAAGCATTAAACTGCTATAAGGTCACTGAGGGCTTAATATTCATAGAGAACAACCTCGCTGTAATGGCTCACCAAACTATACCAGTTTGACTGAGCTGAGATGAAAAGCTTACCTAATCTCAGTTGTCAATATCCGATACATGGTTCTCTATCTGGAATAAGAGCACAGAAAAGTCATATGATTACGATACAACACTACAATATGCTATGATAAGAATGTGTTTGTAATGCCCTCCCACTAATAAAAGTGGGAGATTATCATGAAAAAGCATCACCATCTCAGTGGTACATTTTCACCATCTCCGGGCAATGTGACCTTCAATAAACAAATAAATCTGCTCCCTGCCTTGTCGAAAAATATCTATCCATTAGTGCGAAGACGGGATTTATGTCAAGGACCACATTCTCCTAGTTAATAGCTAATAAATATAGCATAATAGCGCCACTGGCACGGTCACACCCAGATGAAAAAGGTAATAACGGTGCTGATCGTATCGCCCCAGTGGGATGTGAGCTAAATGATTGTATACTGTGTGCATTACTACAGTAGGTTTGAGGTTATAGAGTAATATATTGAATATATTCCACCATTTTTACACTGCATTTCAGATACGTTTAAGGCAATCGATCAAAGGATGGTTTAATGTTCTAAATCTTCTGCATGGGAGAAGTTATTCTCAAAATCCTACTTCATTACCCAAACCGTTTCATCAAAAATGAAAAATGTATCAGCTCTTGAATCATTGTGTTTTTGAAAGCAAACTCACAAAGACAAAATGTTTCACCATAACAGTAATAGAGCATTTATGCCAAGAGCGGAGCCGGTTTTCATCACATCACATACATCAACTGCTAACTTTATAATTGTGATTTAATTTATAATCTCTGTCTCTCTCTGTCTCTGTCTCTCTCTGCCTCTCTCTGTCTCTCTCTCTCTCTCTGTCTCTCTCTGTCTCTCTCTCTCTCTCTGTCTCTCTCTCTGTCTCTCTCTCTGTCTCTCTCTCTCTCTCTCTCTCTCTCTCTCTCTCT
>JAOEHI010003098.1:0-11039 GCA_025447815.1 Percopsis transmontana
AAAAAAATAAAATAAATATATATATATATATATATATATATATATATATAAAAAAAAAATATAATAGAGGTACACTCCTTGATTGAGTTATAGTGCCCCCAGAACTTCCACTCCAGCTCACTGTTTGACCTCTTGGGGGAGGGTCAGAGAGCAGTGTGAACCTATGAGCTCATGAGTGCTGTCAAGAGGAGTGCCATCCAATCAGCACTCAGAGTTTCAAACAATGTTTTTGTAACACAGGTTTTGACCACCAAGGAGTGTACCTTATAAAACCCAATCGCTCATATGACTCAAAGATAACAATAAAAAGATACTGCTCCAACCTGGCCGGACACTACAATAACTTATAGACTCTGTACAAGTTGAAATATCACCCCCCCCCCCAAATAATTGTTCAATAAATAAATGAATGTGCGCTGTTGTGTATAGACATTCTGTGTTGAGTTTTGAGCCCTCTCAACTTGTTGTGATATTCTGCCAGCCTGATACTCAGGTGCAACAGCAGCTCAAAGTAATGGAAACAGTTCCTGTGGGAGACGGTTCCATTAAAAGATCTCCGAATGGAAAATGCGGTAATGGCAGGTTAAGCTCTACTTAGAAGTCACCTGATGATATCACGGAAGGTGGTTGGCTAATAAACAATAATTTCACTAGCATTATTATACAGCTAAAGGGCAACAATGTGGCCGTGATGTGAGGTGACATCGTGTGACATTATGAAAATAGAATATGGATGGCTTCTTAACAATGATTAGCTGCCGAGCGATCCTTATAGTCTCCTAAAAGGTTATTACAACATGTACCCAAAGATGCTCAAAACCAGACCAAGACTGCCTCACAACAACAACGCCTAATTTAATTCCTACGGGAGGGGATTTCAACAATTCAGTAGAAAAATAAACATTGTCCCAACATTGCATAAATAAGCGATCAATAAATAAATTCATTCGTGTCAATAAACCTTTTTTTTTTATTATTTCAAAAGTTTGTCTCACAATCATCAAAGTAAAAGGAGAAGGTGAAGCACTGTTTTGTTGTAGTCAGTTTATCAGTGAGTCATACATAGACAGCCCACTGTCTCGTCCCAACTCTCCTCCACCGGGGAAACACATTTCCCCAGGAAAACCACACATGCCTACTGAAACATCACCGTAGTCTTCACCATCACCATACCCCAAGCATCTGCATCACAGTTATCACAATGAGCAGGAAGACACCTATCTATAGATATATGTTTGGTTTTCACGTTCAGTGCTATTGACTAGCGCACAGGCCAATGAGTTGCTTTGTTCTCTTAAGTGCAACCTGATGTCTCCAAATTAGTTTTCTCTATATACAACATAGACATTCCTGTGTCTGTTCTCTCTGTGTCGTTGCGTAGACGTCAACTAAAGATGCATGTTCAATTTGGGAGCCCGTAGTGCAGTTCCAAAAGTAAAATGAATCAGGTTAGGTGTAGAAAAATAAACAAATGATATTATATTATACTGTTGTGACTGTGAAAGAGGCAGATTTGATTTATTTAGACTATTTACATCTATATACTGTATGACAGAGCAGCCACTGGTCTGTTAGCAGACTGGTGATTTATCTGTCTATTGCTGGTTAAAATTTAAACATTTATCTCTGTTTTTATGTGTGTGCGCCTGTGTTGGTGGTCTAGGTGAGCCAACAGTAAATCTATACCTATAAAAAGGTCCCTCATACACACTCAAACAAATCAATTGTTTAGCTTGGGTTCTAAACAAAAAATCTGATTTGATTCCGTCCCCTTGTAGGCAGTAAACGCACCAAGACACCAAAACAATGTTCTGAGATTATGTGTAATCTGTTTTTCAACACATTCCATAGTGGTTATGAGCCTTCGATTATTCCGACTGTATGGAAAAGCAGTTGAGGATTTGTGTTGGTTTGGTTGTCAGTGATGCAATATGTTTTCTGAACGAGTCCAAAGGCAACCTCTGACCTATTGGATCGCATCAGTGCAAAGAGATTCACTCATACAGATCTGCCTTTTTCTGCCACTCTTCCAATGATACAGACTCGGCCCAGACCAGTCCAGCCCACCCCGGGCCCACTGCGGCCTTTCCCAGGTTACTATGGTTCAGTGCAAAGTCTATACAGCGATGTATAGTACAGGTACACCATAGTACTCTGAAGAAACATGCATACAGAAAGACAGAGTAGGAAGCACAAATCTTAAAGTACAATCCTTATCTGTACATTGCTTTGTGTGTGTGTGTGTGTGTGTGTGTAGTGCAGCCCTGGTTTGTGCCATCAGCATCTAGGCATAACAACATTATTGAATAGAGTTGAGATTCCTGTGTCGGGTTCATTTAGTTTCATAAGAACATACTTTAGGTCACATCATGGGAGGATCTTTGCTAGCTGTTACCGCGTGATTCAGTGTGAAAATGTGGGCTGTGGGTAGCAAATTATACTGTGAGTGACGCTGTTAACAACGCTAGTGGGAGCACATTTTGACTATGCATCTAATATGTCAAGTAATAACTGTAAACAGGACCTCTCCCTTCGAAAAACTGTGATTTATTATATATCTTATCATACACTTATACATAGAGTTTTGTCTTTCTTTCTTTTTCGCTTTATTAGAAAATTATTATCATTATGATGTTTTCTTACGATAGTTATTAATTATCATTACAAGACAATGACAGGCTCAAGTCGGTTGTCTTTGTAAAAAGCATGCATGTTTCTATCCCCTCCCCTTGATCTCCATGTGATTTCCACACCCTGATGCAAACGTCACTGTTAGGGCGCTCCGCTTCATTATCTCTGTCCCGTCTCCGTTTATTCCACCCATACTCCATTCTCCTCCTTGACCTTAAGGCTTCTGAAGAACTGGGTGTCCTTGCATCAGTTCATGTCCCTCATTAACCTCAAGAACCAAAAAGTTGCGTGGCTGTTGCCTCCATAAGGAACAGATTAATAGATATATGTTGTATTATTACACACCTCCCTGACTCCCCAGTCAGTCTGTAAATAGTCTCACGACAGCCGGGTACTCAGTTGGTTGCCATGGCAGCCGCTGACCCGTCGTCCTCCTCTCCTCTCTTCTCCTCTAGTGTCTGAACAAGGCCGGACATGACATCTGATGCCTTCCGCTCTGTGATTGGCTCTGCCTGCGGTTGCCCTGGACTACTGCCACCAGAAGCATCCCCTTGTTGTGTGGGCGGAGTCAACATGGCTGACTCTGGCTCCATGCACAGTGTCATCTCCTCCTCCTAGTAACAGGATGCACCAACCACAGCAGGCCCACCAAACCTCTGTTAAATATCTGCTGGCAGCAACCTGACACCTTTTATAGCAACTGGATTATTCAGCACCAATCCTAATTAAAATGCTTGGCTAGCACTGAATGTTAAAGGAAAAGTGTGTATTTACTGGCCACTAGAGGCAGAGCGTGCACAAAATTTCACAATCCAAAATATCCAAAATTGCAGTACCACTTCTGCTGAAGTAATACCTCTCAAACAAGGGATTCACAATGGCTAGCGGTAAAAGACTAAATCTGCTGCTTATGTATGCTTCCCCTACATATATAAATACCCTGATTAAAATGGGTTTTAAAATGCATGAAATCATGCAGAGATGCTAGACACTACACACTATCCCTTTAAACACTAATGGTTGTGTTTATAACCGGAGTGGTCTTACCTTGATCTCCTCGTCTTCCTCCTGCTGTTCCAAGAGTGGGGAGTGTTCGTTTCCGAGCATCTCTTCTCCGGAGGGAGCACCAAGGCCCTGCTCCACCACCGCCGCTACGCCCACGTAGCTCCCGGCCTCCATCTGATAGGCCTCAGTTTGTCCAGCATTCCACAGGTCAACTAATGGCGTGTGGGTGGGCGGTACCAGGCTGTGGATGGTGCTGTTGGGTGTAGCTTGCAAAGAATGGTTGGCACTGTGCAGTCTGTGTTCCAGAGACTAGGAGGAGAAGGACGAGACCGCAATGAGAGGAAACCAGGGACGTTAGATAAACCTGGACTGGTGGATCCCGACGCAGGGTTCAGGACCACTTGGTTCTGTGAGATGCTTTTCGGTGGAACATTCGATGATTTCAAGATTTTTAAATAATCTCTTATTATTTCTGCTCTTTAATAAAATCTGCATATGTATTATCAGGGCATATGTACATATCGTGTTATCGAGGTTAGTGTTTTTGTCTTGTTTCCATAGGACCATCGAAACAACTGACCTATATACACAGATGAGCCAAAACATTGTGACCACTCACAGATGAAGCGAATGTCAAGGTCTGGGATATATTAGACGGTAAGCGAACAGTCGGTTATCGTAGTCAACGTGTTCGATGCTGGAGAAATGGGCAGGCATAAAGACCTGAGCAACTTTGACAAGGGCCAAATGGCCACGGGCAGACGACTGGGTCGGAGCATCTCACAAACAGCAAGGCTAGTCAGCAGTGGTGAGTACCTACCCACAGTGGTCCGAAGAGGGTGTTGGGCGCCCAAGGCTCATCAATGTGCGAGGGAAACGAAGAAGAAGGGCCACTGTGGCACAAGTGGCAGAACATTTTAATGATGGTTATGGGAGGAATTTGTCACAACACACAGTGCATCGCATCTGCTGGGTGGTCATAATGAGTTTTGGCTCATCGGTGTATACTCATTGTCCTTCTTACTATGTGTTCTTTCTGGAAAAAAGTATCTCCTACACAGTCTGAAGCCTAAACCTCTATAACAATGCCCCTCTCACGAGTGTGGAACAACCCTGCCCTGCCAGATACCTGCTGCTGCTGATACTGCAGTAGCTGCTGTTGCTGGTAGTGCTGGATCTGTTGGATCTGCTGCAGCTGTTGTAGTTGACTTTGCTGCTGGAGGTTGAACTGCTGCTGCTGCTGCTGTTGCTGCTGCTGGGTCAGGTAGTGGGCCGCCACCTGTCCGTCATACCCCTCAGTCCCTCCCGCCATCACAAAAGAGCCAGCCGGAGGTGACCCCATGGCGGTCGGCTCGTTGGTGATTGGCTCCCAGGCGTCGGAAGAGGAGAGGCAGTAGAGGCCCTGGGAGACGTATGTGTGAGGCCACACCTCTGCTGAAGAATGGTGCAATATCTGATCTGGAAAAAGGGGGAATAAATAGCAGTTGATGTTAGTGCTCATCTCACTGTCCATTACTGTCTAAAACTCACCGAACAGCAAAGGAGATGTGATAAGTACTGTATATGGTGTCACAGTTCAATGACAAAAGTCAAAGCAGACAGTGAAATTTGTGAAGTTTATATTTTTAATTTCCCCTCTGGTTTCAGGGGTAATGCCAACGAGGGAGAGTTATAACCTTGAACCATTAACGAAATGAAAAGTTGAAGTATGCCATTTGACATTTTGTTCACTAGAGGGAAATGAATTGAGGTGTAAATCAGTTGGTTCTGGATTTGCTCTGGCCTGTCAAACAGGGTACAAGGAGGTTAGCGTGGAGCAAATCTCTCAGTGGACCAATCTCTTGTACACCAGGCCAACAGGTTGTTGAATATATGATTTGACAGAGAGTCCCCTTGGTGTCCTGGATACAGTTGTTTACAAGGTCTGACAACTTCATTCTGGAAAACCTCACAATAGTAATAAATCACTGGAGCCCAAAATCATACAGTCTACATATGACCCTGTAGGTGCTCTCTCTCTCTCTCTAGAGAGAAGACCCCAAATTGGGGCTAAGTGTTACTTTTACCCTGTGCTAAAAGCTTATTTCACTTATTAATCATGGAATAATTTAAGGCAAATGAACTAATGAATTATTTTAGCCTCAAGGAGATGTGTTATGTCACAGTTGCAAAGTACAATGTGAGGCTCATTGTCGTTGCTGTTGCTGTACCGAACCCTTGGCTGGATGAGAAGGATAAATCGTGGCATTAGTATGGACAACACAGTAATGCAGAGTAATAATGACCAAGTTTATAAATGCAGATACAATGGCTGGGGTTACCTTCCCAACGGCCATGTTGGCAAATGTAAAAAGCACACTGTTAATCCCCCAGGCTAGAAGAGAGAAGATGGCATACGATGTCTTCATTACCAAGTGGAATGACGGAAGCTAAACACTTCAGCTTGCTCTACACGTCTCTGCTTAGACCAGCAGTAATACTTACAATACAGATTTAACTTTACATACATATATATATGTAGATTTTTATGTTGCCACAACTGGATCGAAATGTGGCTATGCTAGTTGTGCTGTAAACGACTAGCATGTAGTGCCCTTTACCTCGGCTGGTGATGCTCTCTTGGTTGACCTCACTAAGATGGGCCACGCTGCCCTGGTTCGACCCCGACCGCAGGCTCTCGCCGTCCATGGACGTCCACGCCAGGAGTGTTGCCTCGGAGATGGCGAACTGTTGCAGGATACCTGGTGTCAGAATTCACAGGGCAAGTAAGAGGTCAGTGTGAGGGCAGGTGTTTAATTAGCTGGATTGATGCGCATGACGCCCAGCAGGCGTAGGCGAGATTTATTTGCCGATGGAGGATTAATAGACTCTGTGGAGTGCCTTGACGCAGCTGTGTGAGACCCTGACCTGCAGCGAAGCGGGCCTCCTTCTCCCCGTCACTCAGGTCACTGTAGGCGTCGTTCTCCAGCCGCCGCTCCTTCTCCCGCTCCTGGGTGGTGATGCGGGGCACGGGGACTCCTCCCGCGCCCACCGTCTGCATGCCCCAGTTCTGCCATTCAATCATGTGGGCGACACGGCCCTGGGCCATGGCTGTGGGCTTTGTCACCCTCTCCTTCATGGAACGACTGACTCCTTGGCGGAATGCGGATGAGCGGGGGGGTAAGGGAAGCGAGGAAGGTGACAGGGTGGTAAATCATGTCATGGGAGGGTAGAAGAAGAGAGAGAAAGGAAGAGAACAGCATTAGATAAGCATGTGGGTCATCGTTAACATGGCACGGGAGTATGGAGGAAATGACAAGGGCTGTGGGGGGTGGAGGGGGTGGGGGGTGTGACACTCCCGTGTTTAACGAGACAGAGGAGTCGCCTGTGCGGGCACGAGCCAGGGGAGGAGGTAGGGATGGGTGAGGTGCATGATGGGACGGAGAAGGTTAATTGGGGTGAGGTGGCTGTGTGCAGTGAGTAATGAAAGGTTGGCTTGTTGACATGCTCGTTTTTACACCTCTTTTGCACTGCACTGCACTGCTGCCACTCTGTCTCCTGACAACTTTGCTGATGCAGACACATTGCGGAATGTGCTTAATTTTTAACGCAAAGACACATACCCCGCCGTGAAGCTGAGACTAGCAATATGGTTTTGCTACATACTTTGTGTGATTAGCAATATGGTTTTGCTACATACTTTGTGTGGCCAAGATATGATGGCACTAATACATACATCCCTGGTTATTTGATTTTCTCTGTGTGTGGCCTTTTCTGACTTTTCTGAATAAATGATTCTATATAACATCAGGGCTACATGGTACGCTGCCCCCACTGCACTGTGATGCATTTCACTACACTCAAATAACCTGCACTAGCCCAGCTGCTGTAAAAGCCTATAACACTTCATTGTACTGTAGCACAACACATAACATAATTCAACACATCCATGCTGATAACACTCTCAACTGACATGACAGTCAGGACATCACAAAGAAGGCTCTATTTCACAAGCACTTACGCAACATATAAAACTACACTTCCCACTCACCACTCGCCCATTAGGCAACAAGCTGTATGATGATGCATTGTGGGTAGGGTTTGGATTCATTGCTTTTCCATCAATGACTCGCAGGCCATTGACGAGTGGTCTTGAGTGACTCAATGATGCAGTGGGGGACTGAGTGATGCAGGGGGAACCCAGCATGGGTGCCATGCCGACCCCAGCGCCACAGTGGGCGGGAGCCAACATGGGGTCGCTTTACCAGTTTACAGCACAGACACACACCTGACACACCTGTCAGAGAGGACTTAGCCAGAGCCCCAATCCCATAGGCATTGGAGTTCCTCTTGAGCCGCGGTAAGATGGATGTGGTGTCCTCCATAGACAGCTAGAGAGAGAGAGCACAAAGGCATGGAGGAGGGAAAAGGGTGGAGAAAGGGACAGTATGGGTGATGTGCCACACGGTGACATTCAGAAAGCGTGAGTTAAGAGAGGAGGTGAGTGGAGAGAGGTGATGCAGATGTTGGGTTATGTGACATATGACATTTCCCTGAAAGGTGCTTTTCGAAACCGCTAGCTTTGCTTGGTGACATCTGACATGGTGGTGGCTGATGGGAAGTGAAGTTTTTGATCGGCACCGTTAAGACACATTACACTGGCTGTGGTCACTACAGTGCACTATGACTAAAACCGAAAGAGACGGACTAATAAAGTCGGGGGTCGGGGTCGTGAGGGGAAAATAGCTGATTATGAGGGGAAAATAGCTGATTACAGAGGGTGACTTTAAACCAAAAAACAAAACAGAAATGAACGATGGGACAGAAGCAAAGAAGATGAAAGAAGGATGCCACAACACTTACATTGATTCCTTCCCATGAAAACTCTGAACGTCCATGCTGAGGAGGAAAAATAGGGGGGGAAAGAAGGAAAGCGGGAAAGAGTGAGAGAGTAGAACGACAGAGAGAGCGCAGAGCGTGCATGGGGGGGCGAGGGAGAGAGAAAGAGAGATTGTGACAGAGGGGAAATTGCACATCAGACATGCAAAGGGGCAGAGAAAGAGAGAGTGCAAATAAAGGGATGTCGAGGTAGATAGCCACAAGTCATATTTCCCAGGCACGAGGAAGGGTCCAGGACGACAGGGAAAGGGAAAGACAAGGATCAGTTTAGGGTTGCTTAGTTCTGTGTAGCATACAGACTTTGTTTGTGGAAAATCATGTAATCTTGTGTGTGTGTGTGCGTGTGTGTGTGTGTGTGTGTCAACGATGAACATGCGTTAGTGTGTGTCTGCCTTTGCATGTGTGTGTGAGAGAAAAGTCAGTTAGTTTAAGTGATGCTGACAGACGGACAAGGGCCGAATCTGACAGGGAATGTGTGTGTATGCGTGTGTGTGTCACACGCCTGTGACAAAGGAGATAAGAAGCGGTCTCTGTCCAGACAGAAAACGCATTGGGGGGGGGGGTTACCAGATACATGTCCCTTCCCAGCTTTAAAACACTCTCTTCTGACATGAGTGGGCCTGCCTTTCATGTCTACCTGCAACCAGGTAGCACTTTCAACAGACCATATATAAATATATACAGAAACTAGTATTTTTCTACCTGTAAAAATGTTGACACCATGTCAATTCTTACATGTGTTGCTTGTTTAACTGCTAGTTTGGCATGTTAGTCTGTTGGTTTGGGTGTTTGACTCCCACCTAGAAGGTCCTGGGTTCAAGCCCCGGGCAAGAGCCATCCTGTAAGCATCTCTTGAGCAAGATGTCTAACCTTTAATGTAACCCCTAATTGTGGTTTATAATGCAGCAAGGTGGTATGAATTGTCTTTTTTACCTGTGTTCTTTCTGTCAAAGGGATTTTATATGATTTACCACAGGCACATCTTAGACGCGTTCAAGATGATTTCCCCACCCCCTCAATATTCCTTTCAGTTACCCTGACAGTGGTGATGCTTGTAGTGGTTTCCCTCCAAAGCACTGAAGGACATATCAGGGCACACTATAAATAAATGATGCATCAAGTCCACAGTGCATTTGGTGAAAAAATAGACTTCTCTACGTTTTAGTCAAAAACGGTCTCTCTCCTGTGTCCTGTCCCAAAAGGATCAGCTTAGTACAGCGACAGTGAGAGAGGAAAGAACCTGAGAAGGAGAGGAGAGGAGAGGAGAGGAGGATGTATGAATGGCCTATGAGAAGGAGGAGATGGGTGGGAGGGATGTCTCTACTATTCTACTTGGGGCCAGCACTAAGCAGTGACTGATAAGCAGCAGGCGTCATAGCAACAACAGTAAGCCAGCCGTCATTCTTCCATCTGCACCTGGGTGTAGAGGAAGTTTAGCAGCTAAAACTGACGCAAGTGCTAATTGGCTACTCTACTAGCATTAGCTCTGGCGCTATCGGTAGCAGAGGGTTTATAAACAGAGGTAGCTGTAAATAGCGGCGGGCCATTGCATGGCTAGCCTATGAAGCTGGTCCTATAGGTTGGCTGCCATGTCAGTTCTTCTGGTGGAATCCAAGCATTTCACCAGAGGAAGCAAAACGGCTCTAGAAGAGAAGCTGTGATTTTAGACTTACCTGCTCTCCATCTTTCTGCACTGGCACGCCATCTGCCGCTGAAAACACAAAGAGAGAGAAGGGTAGGACTTTGACCATTTCTCTGTAACTCACATCTGTGACAAATTGCAGATCTCAAACCAGATCACAAAGAGCCTTAGCTCATTAACCAGAAGACAGAGGAGGGCCTCTCAAACTCCTTATACACCGAGTCAGTGTCATCCACAAAGCCTGCGGTTGAGGAGGACAAAAGCCACCTGAAGAACGTGCTCTCGGTGGGATTAATGTATGTTATTACCCTTCTTCTTGCCTGGCTGTCTGCATCCTAATTAAAACATTGGTTTAATTAGGGAAACTCTGCTGGTAATGGAGTTTAAATACAGAGCTGGTCTCTGGGTGCCTGCTCTAGCTATCAGAGGCTCTGTGCTCTCTGTGAGGAACTCTCAAGGGAGTGCACTTCTATATCAGCGCTGTGTGTGTGTGTGTGTGTGTGTGTGTGTGTGTGTGTGTGTGTGTGTGTGTTGCTGAACATATCCGGTCTTGGCTGCTGCATGTGGCTAATGATGAGTAAGTCCTTAAACATTTAGAAACACAGTGCCCTGCATCAACATCTAGCTACAGTGTGTGTGTGGCCTATACTGCCCCAGCGTCTTTGTGCATCAGTTGGGCTTTTACATCCGTCCCTCTGTAGTCTGAAGTGCACTCCTATCAGGTCACTGACAGGGAAGGAGAAAATGGATAGGTTTCATCGCATTTGTGCACTTGCTTACGATCTCCACTGGGGAAACTGTCTGCTCCTCTCATAGACATAACATGATAGCACTCTGTCAGGTAGAGTAGCTGGTTCCAGTACAGAGTAGCTCCTGCACACCT
>JAOEHI010003099.1:0-11038 GCA_025447815.1 Percopsis transmontana
TGCAAATTCATAGGTGAAGTAATTTAGGCTACTAATTGTAAGTCGCTTTGGATAAAGGCGTCTGCTAAATGCTTAAAACGTAAATGTAAATGTATTAGCAGTGAGCAGTAAACCTACAGACTAGCCACTAGGTGACAGCATCACCTTGATTTCTCAGATCTCTCCAGCGTGCTCTCTTTTCCCAAAGGCCAACATCGACACTTTCCTGAAATTCTTCAGCTGGCCAGTGTAGGACCGTAACGCTCGAATGGAAAAGCCAAACACTTCGTGGATGCAAAGACGCATAAAAATAATAACACTCATTGGTACAGAATCGACAGTTCCTTCTTCTTTTTTTGTTTTAAATTAATCTTAAAGCTAAAACTAAAAACTTCAAATGCACAGCTGCTACTCAAGGTAAACCCCAAAGGTCTTTTAACACTGAATAAGGGTTACGTTGCCATGGTCTTCTCACCTTGCTCAACCGACAAGCACACCGTAGAGCTGGGGTCAGTAGGCCTACAGCGGGCCCCCAGCTGCGGCCAGAGATTTCAAGCCAAGCCCGGTGTGCTCCCCAGCAGCTCCAGTGGGGTCCGCCGTGCTCCAAGAGCATTCACACGCTTAAGTTAACGGCTTAAAGTATTGTTTACTGTCTACTACTGTAGCTGAGAAGTAGCCGGATAAACATAACAACAGTGTCTTGTGGTGAGAAAGTGAGAACCTTATAACACTTGGTGTTTATTGGTCCGCCAAATATTCTCCAAAGGAAATAGTTTTTATGGAATGAATGTACCCGAGCTGTACTACGCGAGCCACTTCCATCTCTCCTGGTTTCACTGTTAAACGTAAAGTGCCAATTGCGAACCGGACTCTGCCTCACTCATCGCGGCTCTCGTGTCCTGAGTTGGAAACGCGATGGCGGATGGACAGCCGAGAAGCGCTGCAGACCAGTTGTCACCAACGTGACAGGCGACAGCTGAGTCTGTACATCTGGAGCACCGGGGGGGTTTTACACTCACATGCCCCGCGGATCTGACCACGTTTCTTCAAGGACTCAATATTTAGTTGTCTAAACTTTGCACAGAAAGGGAAAGTTTCTGTATGGATATATTGCGTAAAAGCGCAATGAGAACATTTGGTGTAAATCACAGAATATAAAAGCATACTTTGTTTAGAAAATAAAGTTAGGCTACTGAATTACAAATGTTCACCATAAACTTTAACATAAATTAAGTGGGCAAAGCTGTAGGCTACTTGGAAGCTGTCCAAACTACTAAATTTTAAGGGCCAAAGAAAGCGATGAATAGCGTAATAAAACATTATCATAAAAAAAACTTCCACTCACCTCAAAGTAGCCTATTCAATCGTAGTAAACAAGATATCCAGAGCCAGTATTCCCGAAATGAGAAAAACGATTCGCACTGCGTTTCATTGGCATACGATAACAAGTCCAGAGATGGTGGAAATCTGCAGCGAGTCTTGCGATAAGAGAAGTTAAACCCCTGATATTGGCTGCATTGGAGATGGTCACTTAAGGAGCCTAGTTGGAGTTCACGTACACACACATGTCACAGCATCTCAGTATAGTTGAACGGTGCCCTGTGCGCTGTGGTCTGTGCTCGCGAGTCCCAGTGAAATTACATTAGCGTTGCTCCCTGCCTATTGGCTTAAACAAGCTACCCCCACCAATCCCCGAGAGACAGTCAGACATCACGAAAAACATTTGCTCTGCTGTGGAAGTTCAACTTCTATTTTCACAAGAAGGTTTTCAGACGAAGGCAAACGATAGATAGAAACTGATCTGAGATTTTTTTTAAATTACAAATTAAAAAATATCATCATGGCTTTTAAATTGTTTTATACAATTTATATCTGGCCAATTTGTTTCTTGCCTATTGTTTACAATATGTATGCGTTCATAACCAGCTATGTTAACCAGCTATGTTAACCATCGCCCTATTAACATAATAATAATAATAATAATATGATTGCTGTTGTTAGAAGTAGTAGTAGAGAAAGGTACTAGGTAGAAATATTATAAATATTTAAGTGGCAAACAGCAGCAGACGTAGATTAATTTGATTAATAAACCACCTCACTATGCCATGTCATTTAGATTTATTATTTATTTATAGATTTATTATTTAGACAACTCAGACGTGCTGTAGGCTCTGCCCTTCTGCTGTTTGTCACTTCTATAGTAACATGAGCAGCTTTCACAACTGAATATGTCCTTGTGTGACCACCAAGGTGAAATTGACCTAATATGCTATACTGCCCCCACGAACACACACACAAACATACACACCCAACCACACACACACACACACACACACACACACACACACACACACATACAGGTTTTGTCAAACTCAGCCAATCTGGAGTGAGCCATGAAACGTAAACCTATAGGTTTACCTTTGAAAAGAGGATGTTCTGTAGGCTTGGTTACAACCTTTTCAAAGGAGTGTGTGTGTGAGCAGTTCATAAATAAGTGGTTTACCCTGTATGATAAAAGTAAAGATTAAAACAAATGTTAAAGAATCAGCCATGGGTCAGGTTCAAAGCATTGTTTGTAGGTTCATATTTTTCCTGCACAGACATAATAATATAGCCTACTCTCATTTCTCAGTGGTGCTGTGATAATGTGATAAGATCATTCGGTTGACTAAAGGGCAACACAATCCCATCAAATGCAACAATATTTAAACTGGGAATGGTTTTTGGTGCCAGCGGGCATGTAAATACAAACAAGATTTAAACATTTTTGGCCTTCAAACAACAGTTTGACCTGCTTTGACCCTGAAAATCCCTTATCGTGACTTCAGGAGTGACATTTTGCCGCAAAACAACCTAATCCACTCTGAATCATATGATGTATCACGGTCATAAAATGTCTTTGAAATTCTATGGCCTTTCCCAAACATTACATTGCAAGGGTTAGGGTTAGGGTTGAAACCTAAACTTGAAACCTAAATTCAATGAGTGCAGCGATTTAATTGTATGACCTCTGACACTGAAGACTTTTGCTCACTGACACAGACACAACTTCTCTAGCTGACCTTAGCTGTGACCCAAGGACAATGACATAGATCTGATGCTGAACGCATCTTAACTAAGACCAGGTTTAGACAACTAAAACCTCATTCCCTAAATATCGTCTAGCCTGCATTGGTCAGCCTCTTAACTCTTTCTGTCAGAAATGGGTTCACTACTGTTTTTAAACAAATCTGTAGCCTACTATGCTAGTATAGTATGTTACTGTAGTATAATGACATGGCATGTTAAAATTACTGTGAAGTAAATTGACTTGAAAAATGCTTTCCCATGGTTGTCTGAAATTTTTAAGACCTGTTTAACAGGATTTTGAGGTTGTGTCCGGACACATTTGAGAACAAGGTTAACAAATATTGTCTGTGTTGGTCAGGTCTTGTTCTCACAAACTATATAGAATGTACCCGGAACACAGATTATTTACTAAGGACCTAAGGCCTTAAGGAAAGAAGACGTTAAAATAATTTATCTTTACTATCTCCAGCGCTTATCTCTCCTATCTGATAGAATACAGTATTTATGGTAGTGTTGTAAAGAAAAAAAGCTCTTAGCAGCAGCATAACTTAAATGGTTTTCAACCATAAACAGATATTCTGAAGTGAGGACAGAATATCTTTCTTTATTTGTTGAATTTGTGAATTTTCCAAAATTGTGATAACCTTTTACCCAATCATATTATATTCAATCATAACAAAGTCATATCAGTATCATAACAGTATAGATGCATAAAATGTAATTCAGAAGTGTCTTTTCCTTTGTGGTTGTTTGCTGTTTGACACATTGAAAACAATCTAGCAATCCAGATTTTGTGTTTTCTTTTTTTTTGGCTTTGTGATGTTTTTCCACTTATTTTTGTCTTTTTTGATTGCTCTCCTTATGTGTGGTGGTTCTTCAATGACTCTGGCACTCTGGCTTTTTCTATAGTTAATAAAAGCAACATTTGTGGTGTGGGCCTATATGCACTTACTATATACAATAGTGAAGCATGCCCCCAGGTCCAGTTTCTGACTCACAGGCCCCTTTTTAAGAGCTCATGGGAATTCAGCACTCAGCTACTGTGAATCCTTAAGGCATCTATATTTCATACTCAGAAACGACATTCCACTTGAAAGGTAAACGATGATTTAAAGCCCAGTCCATTAAGTGGAAGCAATGGGATTGTGAATGATTTCGTATGCGTATTCTAGTATTTGACTCAGCTATTTTGGACTTGTATTTGTGTACATTTATCGTGTAAGCCTACCACTTACATTGCAATGATTATGGTCCCAGTTGCCAGGTTAAGGATATTTGCAAGGGCATTATCCGGGTTTATCCGGTATTTTGCATATTCTGCCGTTTAGATGTGCTCTACATTTTAGCACTCGTGTTTGCTGGACTTCACAGAGCAGTGGAGATTCTACACTGAATTATGCCCCGGGCGAGACCCCCCCACACCGTGAAATGATAGATTTTAATTTTTGTGTTCGTGCCGCCCCCCATGTGTCATGAAAAATGCCCGGTTCGCCCGTGCCAAAAAACACTACTGTCACAGAGAGAGAACAACACGGTAAATTATGTTAATATGTTGTTCTTGTTAGACATTGTTTCCCACAATACTGTACAATATCTGGGATTTTCCCCGGACATCTATGATGTCTGCGTCACATCAGCGCCTTCTGAAACACTATATTTCCTAGTATGCATGCATATTTCATTTTGAGATTCTCCCAGACCACTTCCAAAGAACCGTAAACCACTTCCACAATACGAAAGAGAAAAAAATATATATAATTCAAACCTGATTGACGGAGATTCTTTTTCTTAGGAAAATATCTTGTTTACACAGGAAATCTCTTGTTTAAACAAAGGGCAAGAAGATAAACAAACATCTGGTTCACCTGGCTGCTGTCCATACTCTACACAACACTGGTGACCAATTAGAACCCACTCGCTACACCATGCCCCAAAAGGTCCAAGCCACTCAGTCTATTTACTTTATTTGTTGTTTGAGAGCCTGTCACAGAATGACAAATGGGATTACATTACTAAAACCAACATGGTGATGCAAAGGATGAAGATACAGCGAGGCAGCTTCTGATTGGCTGCCCCTGGTTTCTTTAGAAGGCCATGAATCAAGGCATAATAGACTCAGGGGTCTGGATAAATCTTACACTAACAATAAGCTATTGGTTCTTTTGTTTGGCTTGTTGATCTAGCATGCTGTGAATACCAGGCTGTTATAATTGATACTGTGGCCAATGTACTGTAGTCTGTAATTGGCTCTTGGATTAGCGGCTCTCCCAAAATAACTACAGACAGCCAGCAGGACAAGAGAAGTCTTGTTTGCATACAGCATTCTAATGATGGGGTGGTTCTGGGGTGGTTCTCTGTGTGTGTTTAATTAGACTGTACCTGGCCAAAAGCTAATAAAATGCTTCAGTTTAGTGTTCTGCCATTGTCCATTATTAAAATTCCATAAGACTTTGCTTCTGCGAAACAAGGACGCTTGCATTGAAACTACACGCTTGCCATGTTTTGCATCAATATTTATAATTAATTCATGTCGACATGTGCTGTAGCATTGCGGAATGAGCACACCAGTTTTGGAAATGACGTTTTGGTTGATTTAGTGATGTATACTGTGTTGTGTTTTTGCTTCACATTGCATGCCATGGAGTCTCAGAATAACACTGAACAGAAGCAGTTTTATTTGATTTTGGGTCAGATATGATCTCTATGGTTGTGTAAGATAGGAAAATGAGGTCCAGGTTGAAAATAGAAACTGGAGTTATCTATTAAAGCTGGTTGGATTTTGATGCCTCAGCCTTTGCATCGCATGCCTTTGATCTTTGGCCACTTTACATAGCGTTCAGCTGGTGATTTCTGGCTGGGTAGGTACAGTACACATATAACATATAGCCCTGACTAGGGAATGCTGGAAGGCTTCTGAGCAGCAAAACCATATGGAGCTGTGGGGTTGGACAAATAAGCCCTATGCCTATGAGGAGGCTAAACCTCACCTTTTTCTATCTTAAATAAAGTCCATAATATCGTTTTATAGTTGAATTGTTTGGGTAGAAAGCTATGCACCCTTATTCTTGTGAGCGACTGGCTGATTTTTCACGCTCTTTAAATTTTATGCCTCAAACAGAGAGTCGGACCCCGGCGTCAGATGGTCCCAACTGCTATTTTTCATCTCTGTGTCCTCCCTTTTCCTTTCATTCTTATCCAAGACACTGCGGCGTTTCCGCTATTACTTCCCCAGCGGTGGACTGGAGCTGCTTTAGGCATGCTGCATTCCCCAGGCTGGCCTTCTGTCGCCTGTGAGATAGCACAGAGCACATAATCTGCACCACTATTAAGATTCCTTATGTTGCCCAGATAAGACACATAAGAGGACCTCTGGTCTCTCTCTACCGCTGTCTTTTTTGGTCTTGTCTTAGGCCTGTCGGTTTTTCCTACCATCTCCCCTCCTCCTTTCTGTGTATTCCACTATTTCTGTAGGATCTAGACAAATGCAAAACCTCCACCAGCGGAAAGTTACGCAGTATCCGAAGAGCAAGCGATATGCAAATGCTGGAACATCCACTTAATAATGGGCTTTAGATTGCGGTATGACTTATGACATTTGTGCAGATGCTAGTATGCATTACTGAATTGAACTGATGTGATTTAAATAATTATTAATATTATTATTATAAATGTATTACTTTTATAAATGTATTTAATGTTTACATATTTCAAAGAGTCATGACCGAAAGAACGAGATCCAGGATACAAGCGGCTGAAACGGGTTTCCTCAGGAGGGTGGCTGGCGTCTCCCTTAGAGAGAGGGTGAGAAGCTCAGTTATCCATAAGGAGCTCGGAGTAGAGCCGCTGCTACTTTGCGTCGAAAGGAGCCGGTTAAGGTCCCTGGGCACCTCCCTAGGGAGGCGTTCCAGGCACGTCCAGCTGGGAGAAGGCCTCGGGGAAGACCCAGGACTAGGTGGAGGGACTATATCTCCACCCTGGCCCTGAAACACCTCGGGATCCCCCAGTCAGAGCTGCTGCCCCGCGACCCGACACCGGATAAGATAATGGATGAAAAAAATAAAAAATGGAACTGGATATTTCAAAGAATCTTTTAAAGCCAGTTTCAACAACAAGGGCAGTAACGTTACCAGAAACGAATCATAGATTGATAAAGTAGGCCTATAGAGTAAAACAAATACCTTGTAAATGAAATAGATAACATAAACATCCATGGTTTGTGAGCTGTGAATGCCAGCCAATGTCAATGTCAGTAGTGTAGGGGAGTGGATGTGTGGAAACTAAAGTAGGTGTTCCAGTGCAGAAAACCCAAAGTGACTGAAACTAAACGGCAAGGCACAACATGGGGACAGACAGACAGAGAACGCTATATAGAGAAGAGCAGAACAGGAGGACAGGCAGGAGTTGGGTGCCGTCACAGTCATGCATGCATTGCTGCGAAGTGGAACACGAACAGTAAAAACATTGACTCCCAACAGAGTGGAGATTGCACTGGCGCACGGAGCGTTCAACACTTTATAATAGCATTCATAATCCCTTTGCGGCGGTGTCCTCCGCGGCGGGCTGCCCGTCTCTTTGCCGGGACTATATATCATCCGCTGCAATCAGCTCTGCGAGGATGTGCTAGACTGTAATTTAATGTGTGTCTGTGGAATTCAGCGCAGGCTCACATTGCCTCAATAATACCCTCAGCAGCTTTGTTCCACCACAGCAAGCATTACTAACAAAACGGGGTCACCGGCAATTCTATATGCGACATACAGCGCGCAACACTGTGACGTTTAACAGACCGTTCAAGGAATTAAATGAAATGGATAAAAAAAAAGAAAAAGCTAAGAAACGGTTTACAACCTGTGGCTCTGCGACTAGCATCACTGCAAGCGGTGGCGCCACGGTCCTGGAATTTACAGCGATGAAAGGTGTCTCGCCATGCAGGGCTTTCTACCTGGTCCGCTACAGTAGGGCGGTCTTCTGGGGATCATCAGCTTGGGCCTCAGCCAGGAAGGTTCCTGTCTGCACCTCTGTGAGATGGGAGACAGGAGTGTGTGTGTGTGTGTGTGTGTGTGTGTGTGTGTGTGTGTGTGTGTGTGTGTGTGTATGTGTTCGGGAGGGGGCGGGCAGTTCTTGGAAAGGTAGTCTGGAGGTAAGAGATCCTCAGAGGAATCTCTCCCATTCTCCGAATTCCTACCCAGGTGAATTACTTCAGAACGTGTTTTCCAGTAGGGCAGCTTGTTGGCCTCTACCCAAAGGAGGCTTAAGGTCATTTTGATAAGTTGGGGCCTGGACTTTTCAAAGTATTAAACTCTTTCCCTCCCCTGGCTCCCTACACCGCTCTTTTCAAGTCCTGTCCCGTGGAAATGCGTCATAACCAGATCTTTATCAGCAGCCTCATCCATGTGTGGGCCCGCCTCTCTCGTCTTTGTTTGATTTCATTGACCACTGATCCATTTCGAGGGATTTCGTGCACGCCTCCCCTCTTTTTTTGCTCTCCTAATGTGAACCTGGTGTATTTGCGGTTCCGACAACCCGTTTCCACTCTGCGCACGTTGCCCTGAGTGATAATAGCATGGGATACGTGCCTGGAGGACAGCGCAGCTTGGTCAGGGGCAGCCGCAGATTGTTGTGTGGGGAAGCGACATAAACAGTGGAAATGTCAAAACAACCCATGGAAAAATCAAGGGGATAGGGACATAGTGAGAAAGTGAGAGGGAAGATGACAGAAAGAATAGGGGTAAGAAGTTGAAAGCGTTTAAATAACAGGGGGAGAGGAACTGTGGTGAAAGTGAAAGCAGAAAACAGGCATGGCGGGGAAAATAATAGAACAGAATGAAGAGGAGAGACATTTAGAGCAAGGACAAGCTCGCTCGGTGGGGCACTGTGATGTTGAATGGAAAGTATGTCAGCAGTATATAAATCATAAGGCCTATCCTTGAGGTCTGGAGGTGTGGACTTTCACTCCTTGGGTGAAGGACATAACCTAGTGTGACTCCTTACAGTCCAAAACTACATTACCCAGAAGACACGGCCACCCAGGATTGTGGAGGCAGGAAAGGACAGTGTGAGTGTTAATCCATCTTGACTTACTCCACTGGCAGCGACTGTGGAAACAAATAACAGCATGTGTGAGGCCATTTGGATTTCATTTCATGTTCCTGTCCTTCATACATTTTCCATCATCCACCATCTGTTAGACTGCATTTATATGTACAGCTAAGGTCTTCAACTTTTACAGTTTGTTCTATTTATTGAGGCGACAATTATGGTAAGTAAGATAAGTTCAAACTTTATTAAGATAAGATCAAACTTTATTAATGCCCTGGGGGAAATTCTGTAGACGTACTGTATGTATGTAATCACCAAACTGACTTGTGGTGCCATGGGGTTGCTTATACTCCATTTAGTTCTATCTCTGTTGGACCAACCAGGGCTGCTTATCTGTGCCACTGGCTGGATGTCTAGTGGTCTAGGTGTTGGACTACCAGCTGGAAGGTCTTGAGCTTAAGCCCCAGAGGTGGCCTACCTGTAAGCATCCTTGAGCAAGATGCCTAACCCCTACCTGTTCAATGTAATGAATTGTAATTGTAATTGTCCCGCAAATCTGGCACTGAAAACACCAGAAAACACCGAAAGTTTCTCATCATCAACCAAACATTCACTGTTGTCCACCATGTATTACCATGAATGAAGAGTTTCCAGACTGATTGCACAATCACGACGGTTTTACCAGGCTGCTGATACACGCTGACACCGCCCAACTGCTAATTGAAAGGCTTTTATGAATGTGCAGTAGTCTGAATTACTGCACAATCATTGAATTAGCGATAAATAGCAGCAACCTCTACCTATGTGAATAAAATTGTGAAATTGTAATTTTACAAATTTTTACTGTTTTTGAATAAATAATCACAGATGCTTATCTTTATCTGTTCCTCATTATAACATATTACTTCTGAATCAGAAACAAAACTGTAGTCCAGGTGTAGACAAAGATCCAAATAAAATAAAGATAAGCTGTAAACTCTATTTCTTTATTGTTTCCCTCTGTCTTGTTGTCAACATTCTAGACTTGCTGAATTCTGACTGTGAAAAACCATTTTTGGTGTAAGAGTCGCAAAATTATACACTACATGCAATGCAGCTCTTAACACAAATACTAAATAATAATAATACATTTGGTAACAATGCTGTTTGATGAACTCAATCTAGATCTGTTTTTGATCTTGTCAATGGCAAAACAGATTAGATTGACACTTTGGGATTTCTTTCCGCTAGCCTTGTCACTCACGGCCTTCCAAATTAGGCAAACTGTAGAACTGCGCTGGTCATCTGGTGCCGTCTCGGCAACTTTGCTTTCAAAATGGTCCATGGCTCTCGTGCATGAATGTAATAAGTCAGCAGCATCTGTGCTTTTTGCTAAGTACCCCAGCAATATACCCCCATTACCATTTCTACTGTGTGACTTCTATGGTACAATATGCTCATTATTTTATCACCAAAATGGAATCAGTCACTGGAACTGAAATAAGAAAACTCATAGTTCCATTATTTCCCATGAGGTTAGATTCTTGAAAAATATTATCGAATCCTTTAAGATTCAAAAAACAAGCCCACACCTGCGCCAGGGAATTACTTGAAGCAAATATAGCAGGAAACAAATAATTTGACTTGATCCAGGGGTCGACAGGGAATGCCATCCACTGAGAACCAAAGCAGAGAACTAAGGCGATTTACACCTTAAAATGGAACATGCTCTATACTACATAACCCAAACACGCACGCACAAACACACACACACGTGAAGACAAAGACATAATTGTCACACACAGACAGTCATGGAGCCTCACAGACAAATGCTATTATCATATCGACTGGTTGACAAGGGTACCCATGTGCAGGAAAATGAGATAAATGTTTTTTGGGAAAACATATTACTATTTCATCAACCCTAACCCCTTGTGGTCTTCAGATTAAATCCATCAATCAATCAGTAGAT
>JAOEHI010003100.1:0-11037 GCA_025447815.1 Percopsis transmontana
AATGCCCTACAGGTGCGTTGCAGGGGAAAGGAGGCACGATGCGCGCGTGGCCGTGAGCGCGCCGATCGTGACAGTTTTGATGTGAGCAGTTTCTTCTGACGGGATAAGCAGCAAGAAGACATAGATTTGAAGCTTGTGTATGTATATATTCGTGATGTTTATTTGTAAAACTGTAGCCTAATAAATGTTTTTGTATAAAAGGGAAAAAGCGTATAACTTTTGGTATTCTATGTCTTGTTTTTATCACCCCTTCTCTGAAGGGGTCCTAGCAGGCTTGGAGCTAGCCAACTCGGGAACTGGGGCAAACGGGAGGGTAGCAGGCCCAAAGCTAGCCGCAACTGGAGCTTGCGTGAGGCTAGCCGGCCTACTGCTAGCCAGCCTACTGCTAGCCGACAACGAAGCTTGACAGGGCTGGGAGCTAACAGGTTGGATGCCATAATTAGCTGGGATGGCCTCCAGGCTCCTCCAGATCATAGCAGTCTTTGATAGTAAAGGACATACCTGGTGTGCCCCTGAGCTTCGTACTGAACAATAGAGTGCTCTCCATAAGTTTGACGGCTGCCCACAACCGCGTGATGTCCGTAGTTTTAAACATTGCTGAGTACAGCTAAATCCACACCCCCTCTACCTCCTCCAGCTCCTGAAGGAGATCCTCTGTGTCTGCTGGGTCCATCACTGTTTCGTACTGTCACAGAGATCAGGGCTACGACCCAAGCGCAGACACACAAACACACACACACAGGCCAAGTTCATGTTTCAGGTGATTTATTCAGTCCAATACGCAAATGCAAAGTCACAACACAGGCAGAGGTCAGTAACAGGCAACACAAAGTCAAGGAGGCAGGCAGGAAAAGCAAGCAGGGTAACTGCTTGCTTTTCCTGGGAAAGGGCTAGGAATATAGACTAAGAATATACTAGACTAGGATTATACACTGGGAATAATCCCACAGAAACAAACATGACAAAACAGCACAACAAACAAAGATGAGAACAGAGACTAAATATACCAGGAGTGATTGGGGAACGGGAAACAGGTGAGGCTGACAACTGGGAACAGGGAGGGGCCGAGGACTGGGAAAGGGATGAGGACCACAAACGGGAAACAGGGCGGAACCAGGGAGGGGCTGGACAGAACACAAGGAAACAAATCTCCCTTTCACATTATTTGCAGTATGGAATTAGATGCTCGAAGTTATTATGCTAGCTGATTAGTTGACTCTTTTCTGTTTTATTTAGGTATTTTCTATTTGTTATGGCAGTACAGTGTCATGCTTTAGGTTAATGACCGTGACTCAAATCCTGGAAATTTTTTAGCATATGCAATTGAAATTAATGTTATCCTTGGCACCCTGGGTGGATGTAGCCAATAAGCTACTAGAAAATATACACTAAGAGCATCTTTCTCTAGAACAAGTAGTGGTCTTTGAAATGACACCCACCCATAAGTGACTATGTTTAATAGTCACACAATAATTGTTATGTTTTATGTTTATATATAGTGGCTGTATCTGTCAGATTGTCAGTTAGATTAACCTTATAGACCTCGGGGTTATTAATGAAAAAAATACATTAAATATTGACGTAACTTGTGTTAGTCAATCCAATTGGTGAATTTGCCTGAAGCTGTATTGCACCATTACCATAAATTCTGTTCAATGTCACAAAAGCCTACAGGAGTTTAACCTTTAAACGGCTGTATTAGCCTAGTCAGTTGGACGTGAGCATTCATGACACAGACGGGTAGGGGGGGGGGGCATCGTTCAGCCAACAGATGAGGAAGGCTGAGTCGCTGGCATATTTTGGGATGAGTTACGTGACTCTGCAGCTGAAGTTCCATGGCAGCAACCGTGGGCTCTATGACACAGAAATTTGAACAGCAGGTGTTCTCTGTCTCTTTGGATGCTGGGTCTCTTAGTTGCAGTCGTAGAATGACTGTACAGCTAGGCCTTGCTTGTGTGTTGAGCAAAATTACAAAATAGGAGAGTGTGTGTGTGTGTGTGTGCACTTTATCACACAGTGCAGATTCTTGAAGAATACATGTGTATGTTCTTCACACAGTGCAACTGAGAGACAAAAGAGATACTTAAAGATGTTGATATACAGATACAGTGTGTGCATGTGCGCTTGTGTTCTTGCATGAGATAGAGAGAGAGATGAAAGTTTTGAAGAATGTTCTATCGACTTATTTCAACACTTCAGCTGTATGTTAATAAGTCTCAAGTTTAGGCAGAGCCAAAATGAAACCTCTTGCTAACTAGATTTCACATTCAGTGTTTTCTGCTATAGAACAGGCCATAACAAATCCTCCTAATATGTCAAATATGCAAGATTGCTTTTTTCATTGGTTCATTTCCTCTAGGCCTATATCAATACAAAATAAGAACTGGCACATTTTCTTGTAGCCTTGAGGGAATTGTGTCTTCATCCAAGACTTGTCTACCACCATGTCAGGCCGCATCCAGCGAGCCTGCCATTATCAGTTGGCATATAAACTGGGATCAACTTTAAACTCTTTAGAATTTCAATAAAGAAAGACTAGTTTGAATGAATAGAAAATTGACATTTTTGATCATAACACTGTGTAGGCGTACCGACTGCATCAAATGTGATGATTGGATCCCGAAAGACTCCACCTTTGGTTGAGTGTGAACAAGTGGCGGGGGACTGAAATCTCTTAATCAGGAAGTGAGACAAAGGCTATATGGTTATATTTTCCAATACAATTTTAACAGTTATTTTTAACAAAAGGTACAACCGTGATTTGTTTCCAGCATTCAACAGCTATACTACCATGAGTTCACACACCTCCCCAGCACCAGCTCCACCAGTATAGACTTATGTATGTACAGCTGAGGGTTATTTACTCCTTTACTTGTCGATGTGCTCTAGTGTTGCATGGTATATCGATACTAGAAAGGTAAACCTTGTCTTTTCCCCATGTTCCTGTCCTTCTCCCGTCCCCTGGTTTTTGAACAACAGCCACTAACCTATAACTC
Organism: Percopsis transmontana; assembly: GCA_025447815.1. Taxonomy (NCBI): domain Eukaryota; kingdom Metazoa; phylum Chordata; class Actinopteri; order Percopsiformes; family Percopsidae; genus Percopsis; species Percopsis transmontana. The sequence continues at coordinate 2,997 of JAOEHI010003100.1, forward strand.
TGTGGTCCGCTTTCAGCAGCGTGGTAAGACATTTTGACTTGGGGGGGGGGGGGTCCAGGGGTATGCTCCCCCGGGAAAATGTTTTAAGAAAAACTCACTAAACTGTTGTCGGTTTACCGAAAAAAAAAACAGTGTAGCACTTACATATTACTTTCAGCATAATGCTAAAATAGATATTGGCTACCCACCGTCCAGAACATAAACGAAATTTTAACACCTTGTTCGCTGTAAATTGACTCTCAAATGTCAGTCGTAATCGTGTGTAGCCTATATATCCCAGACTAACCCACAACTTTGACGGGCAACCGTACCATATAAACAGGGAAAACTCTTGATCCACCTTCAAACCATTCAGAAATATAGTTTCATCTCAGTTTTAAGGTGTAGGTATTTAATCACACTGTTCTAAATCAAATTTTGTATCATGTTAGGCGGCAGAAAATATAAAGCAGTTTCCAAACTTAAGCAGACGGTAAAACACCGAAGGTGGACTTGCTTTCAGGGGCATTTGTGCATCATCCCCAGAAGAGAAATAATAGGCTAAACCCCTTTCGAAAATTAAATCAAAACATTTTTAAAAAACTTCTTACGATTAAGAAATGCTACTCAAGTTTAAGTGATATTTTAAAATAAACGACTTTGCAATGCATTTACAGCCCGTCAAAAGTAGGGGGTTCTGCAGCACCCTCAGCACCCACCTTCCTGGGCCCATGTCCGCTTTTGGGTCCTTAATTCACAAAACGTAACAGTATTGCGATACCCTGCCACTAAAAATTTAAGATACCCATTTTGTTGGTATCGGTATCGGAATGACGTATTTCCTGTGTGTGTGTGTGTGTGTGTGTGTGTGTGTGTGTGTGTATGTGCAGTGCTGCTTCCACTCCCTCATGTACACTTCAGGTTTCATGTGATGTGACAAAACGAGAGGCATGGCTGCAAGTGCGAGTGCTCTTGGATGGTTCACCGTGGCTTGTAGAAAAATCAGATGCAATATTTCACTTAAATTGACGACAGTGAGTGAGTGGGAAAGCCAGACTCCACAAGGCCCGTCTGTAAAAATGTTTCAAACCGGTGGCGGAGGGAGGGAGGGATCACGTCAATCTTGACTAAGCACCTTGCTGACAGACCTGCAGAGCTGCATAAAGAATTCAATGACTCAATGATTAGCGAATGTGATAGATAACACAATTGCATCATACCAAAGCCAAAGTCAAACGAGTGTGATTTATTATGTGACAAGCGAACTTTTTTTCACGAGGCAATTAAGAGCAATGATAACTGTTTCATTTGGCTTTATCTTCTTAGCTAACTTACCATTGTAACTAACATCTCTGGCAACATTAACTTGATCATAACTTGCAAGCTGCAAAAAATAAGCTGTTCACAAACTTATGCAGATCAACAACTTCAGTAATAAATGATCAATTTGATCAATGATCAATACTCAATCAGTGCTGGTAATGGCAATCATGGCATGTACATTTTTGTCAATAATTATTTCTATTACTAGAATATGTACTCAGTAGAGTGCTGACCTATGCCAAGAAAGTGACCTATGCCAAGGAGGTAAAACACAATAATGATATTTGAGAGTGTTTCAACTTTTTTAGGAAAAGCATCGAAAAAGTATTGAAACCGAAATTCATGACTTGGTATCGGTATTGAAACAAAATGTTGGTATAGTGACAACACTAATGTACTCACATGCAGAGTACATAAAAGAAGATTGATCACTGCCAAAGTATAAAAAGCTCTATTTCAGAAATGTTTACGCAATTTTGCTGCATTTAATGGATCACTACTACTAAGAATGGGGGCAGTAGTAGCTAATGGTGATAGCAATTTTCATCATAGGAGTGGGTTCTGTCTCCCTGGATGAATCCACCATTATTTTCATCCCAGTTAGTCTCATTTTGTTCCCTCATATCTGGTTCTTGCCATCCATGGCTCTATTTATTAGCTCCTTTGTATGCTCACCAATCTCTTGCCCTTACTCATTGATTAAAGGTACACTACTTAATTGTGCTATAGCACCCTCAGAACCCCAATTAGCTAATTAAAAATGTGGACAGCTATAAGGGTAGAGAATGGTTCTAGCGTCTGTATGTATGTGTGTGAGGGGGCACTCCGCACTTTAATCCATACTTTAATCCAGGGCGTTAAAACAAAATTTTACAGAAATGAATGTCCACTTGTAAGCTTGCGCGAAGCAACAGTGTATAGCCACCCCATCCATCTCCATTACAGCTTTAAAACACAGGCCAACCGCAACTGTATCAGTTATGACTCAAGTTATCTACAGCAACAGTATGACAGCATAGGCAATCGACACATTTCACTTAAACAAATCGTTTTTGCACAGCAAAATTCCTCACGCGTAGATGGAGGATGGGAATTTGCAGTGACATGATTGGCCTCAAAACTACTGAAGGATCTCTTGTGTGTGTGTGTATGTATGTGTATGTGTTGCACATCAAATCAGAAGGCCATCTCATCACTCAATGAAAAGAGACTTTGTATCTGAAAGGGGGAGGGGAGGATAACTGATATTGCAACCAAATTTCTGCTGACAAACCTTCACCTGTGAAAATATTGGCTTTTTTGCTTGGAAAGCTGCCACTGTTTATGCTAATACATTTTTTAATTGTACAAATAATTTTCTCAGTTTAGTTCTGTCTCTCACTTGAAACTAGCCTAGTCTTGCTATGTATATCAGGGGTTTTATAAAGGATGGTGGGCAGTGTTCTGCTTTCTCTGCTAATTGCCAGAAAGTGATTCTGGGTTAGTCTCAGAGGCTATTGTAATGACTTAAATGACACTGAACAGAAAGAGCCTGTCCCCTCTACCAGTGCCGCCCACAGTGGGCTCTTTGTAGTGCACTAGATTAATCATCATTAGAGCCATCTCTATCTGCAAACATGGGGCTTTGTATATACACATCTACTGTGTTAGCATATCACACAAAGATGTGAAAAAGCTAAATCAAACGCTCACTTTTATTATTTTGTGTGTTCTACTGGGTATATACTGTATATTCAGCTTTTATTATACATGTGTCAGTATGTTAAAGATCCACAACACGCATTAGTGTAGATGCAAGGTGGGCAGGATAGTCTAGTGGTCTAGGCGTTGGACTCCCAGCCGCAAGGTTGTGGGTTCAATTCCCTGAGGTGGACTAACTGTAAGCATCCTTGAGCAAGATGCCTAACCCCTCCTTGCTCCATGTAATAGCACCATGTAATTGTATAAGTCGCTTTGGATAAAAGTGTCTGCTAAATGATCTAATTGTAGATGCAACTGAACCAATGCTATCCTTATCACCTTCATGGCAGGGGGCTATGTTGTCTAACATTGTTTTGTAGCACATTCGCTACAAAACAATGTTAATTCTAAATCCTTATGTGAGTGGTTTGAACATTTTTACAATATACTGTATATTCATTTTTATAGATATCAATCAATATCAATATCAATATCAATATCAATATCAAATCAATATTCTTTATTGGACGTTTAACTCAAAAAGCAGATAGTGGTGAGGAAGTCAATGAAATAATGTATCTGGTCAATTACACAAACACAATTACCGACAATTCCCCTCGTCCACCCTCCCGCTTATACAGTATAGCCACCAGGAGAGGGTTGATGAGGGGATTTCATACAGGTGCGCCGCTGACGGGGTGCGTTGGTTGCGGGTGCGTGGTTAATACACTGGCGAGCTCGACCGGGGAGGCAGTAAACTGAAACCCTGTCCACGCGAACACGGGGTATTTTCAAAACCGAAGCTTTATCCACGTTTGGCTGTTTGTCCACACGCAAACGCAGTAACAGGTCACTAAAACCGAACCTTTTTGAAAACTCCTGCCAGGGTGAAGACTTTCAGAAACTCTGATTGCAGTTTTTTCATGTATCTGATGAAACCGGGAGATTTTGGCTTCTGACGTCATAGTGCGCACTGTTATCTCCTTTTTACATGAGGCGAGTGATCTGATTGGCCAACATGGTTTTACGGTTAGGGTTATATCACTACCTGTTGGTTTGGTATGCTCCTGACAGTGCTTGATAGTGTGTTTTTGCATTTTCATGTGGATGCAGATTTTTTTTTTTAACAGTGCTTGTTTGGAAGAGATTTTTTTTAAAGGAGGAGGAAAAACCTGTGAAATGTATTTATAAAAATACCTGTGTACGTGTGGACTAGGCTTGAGTTTGAAATTTCTAAACCAATCCAAGGCATTAGAAATGCGGAGTTCAAAATAGGGTTGGTGATTCAAGCGGGAAAACAGCTAATATAACTATAATAAAAAAGCCTGTTGACTTACAACAGTATCAGTAAGGCTATTTTCAAACTGTGCACGGCATTTGAAGCTGAGATTTCCTTTGCATTACAAAAAACAAACTTGCACCTCCATTGAAGACAGTAATGGCCATATAACCAAAAATCCAATCTCTTGTGTTTTCTGTTTTGCTACAATGCTACAATTGTTTTGCTACAAATTTTTTTAACTCCGGTATCTGCCTGCTGAGTGGCTCACACTCCTCTCTAGACCTCCCATACAGAGCTCCTATGGCTTTTCTACCTCTCAGTTGTGTTTTGAAACATAAACTGAGCTGAGGCAGGCATTTGGGGTTCTGGGGTCATTAGAACACAATCGAGGTACCTCTACACCTCAATGAATAACTGTATAGATGGAAAGCGCTACATCAAAATTAGAATAAATTTTATATAGAACAGTTTTTAATAGCATTACAATTTCCAACTCACTTTTCAATATTTTTTGATAGTTATTTGATTAGGAACCATATACAGTATATTTCACTCATCATAGTTAATATTATTTGGTTTTTCTGTGTTTCTGTGTATGTTGTTTTCTATAAACCAGTGTCACATTTTCTGGATATTAGCTATTTTGAGTCAGTGATATTTGAGTCAAAAGGAAATCACATTTTTGCCCACTAACTCAAAGCAGTATAAGTGTACCTAATGCAACCAGCGTCCAGGTCCAATCTCTATGGCCACACAGCCATAGTGTTCATTTATCAACTGAAGCTCAAGGAGAACGATTGTGTCCTTGCTGCACACTGACATCCCCCCAGAGCTTGAAATATTAATGGATGGAATTTTAGTCAAGAAGGTCACCTTCGTGTAGCATGTCCTGTCCACCATCAAAAGATTACTGTTGTTGTTACCGCCAACCCCCTTTTTCTCAGGAACAATCATTTGTACACAAGCCTCTATTCATTTATTGCTTCATTTAATTTGTTTCGTTGTGTTATCTTTCTGTCCCAGTTTATAGTCGTACAAGAGGGATAACATCCCTGTCATAAAATATTCTATTCCTAGGACAGACAGCAGCCTAGTTACATAAAGCTAAATTAATCTCGCTGTGATAAGATCTGTGGGAAGTTTTCTGCTTCAAATACTGTATGACAAAAATGAATGTGTTGGGAATAAATATTGTTTAGTTTGAGAGTTACAAAAAATGCTGGGTTGATGTGTTGGGTCTTTTTTGGGGGTTATTTCAACAGTGCTGGGTAGTTTTTGTGTACCAGTCACTGGGTTATTGGCTATAACTAACTCTATGGAGCGACTGAATGAGCAAATGTGATGTCCAGGATATGTTAGCACGTAGCAAAGTCTAACTGTTAGCCCAAAACAATTCATGGTTTTGTAACATTCTGGTGTACCGACCTATTCACTCATTCTGTCATTTATAATTAAAAACTAAGAAAGAATTAGATAATCACATGTTCCACAATGTTCATCTTCATGTTCAGATTTGAATGATTTGCCAGGATACCTCATATACCAAAGGCCAGAACTATTGTCTATCCACTGGGTTCCTTGAAGAGAGGCTGAGGAACATCAGATAGAGATAGAGCCGAGCAGAGCAAAAGGCCTTCCAGACCTATGAAATGAACTGCGGCCCCCTATCTGACACAATGTCCGTAAGGAGGCCGTGGACGCAGAAAACGTGCTCGACCAGGAGGTCAGGGGTCTCCCGAGCTGAGTGGAGTTTGGTCAGGTCGAGAAAATGTGCATCCTTGGAAATGGAAACGGTTGATTACTGTGAGAATGACTGTTTTACCTTTTGGAGGGGGGAAGTCCGGTAATGAAGTCTGGGGCAATGTGTGATTAGGGGCGACTAGGAATGGGCAGGAGGTGGAGAAGGCCAGCACAGGGTTGATTGGAGGCCTTGTTCTGGGCGCACACGGAACAGGTGGACATGAAGGACCAGGTGTCCACCTCCATGGTTGGCCACCTGAATCGCCGGTGCAGGAAGGCGAGTGTCCCATGCACCAGGTGAGGCGGGAGGAGTGGGTGGAGTTGAGGACAAAAAGGTGATTGGCTGGCACGTTACCCGGGTCGCCCTGTTGGTTATGGGCCTGCCTCACCATTGACTCAATCTCCCAGGTGATGGATGCCACGAAGCAGGTGGGCAGAAGGATGGGTTCCAAATTGGAGCCTGAGTGCTCAGAGGAGAACTGGCGAGACAGGGCTTCCGGCTCGGTGTTGCAGAAGCCAGGGCGATAGGTGTGGAAAAAATGGCCTCCTGGCTTAACGTCACTTTTGCAGACTGGATGCAGGTGAGGTTCTTGTGGTCCGTCCACACCACAAAGGGCTGGTCTGCTTCCTCTAGCCAGTGGCACAATTCCTCCAGGGCTAGCTTCACAGCAAGGAGTTCCCTGTTGCTGATGACGTAGTTACGCTCCTCCTGAGTTTACAGGAGAAGAATGCACAGGGGTGGAGTTTATTGTCCATGGGGGCGAGTTGGAAGAGGACTGCTCCTACCCCGATTTCGGAGGCATCCACCTCCACAATGACTGATGGGCACCATCTAGTTGGATGAGGATGGGGGCTGAGGAGCTTGAGGTCAGAAAAGGTGGTCTCTGCTTCCAGGGTCCACCATAAGGGAGAGGATGTAGAGGTTAGAGCCGTGAGAGGTGCAGCGAGGCGATTATAGTCCCTAATCAACCTCCGGTAGAAATTGACGAACCCCGAGAAACGCTGTAAGTGTTTGCGGCTGGTGGGGGCTGGTAATTTCGTGACTGTATTAACCTTGGCAGGGTCCATCTGCACCTCCCCCGCAATGATGTAACCCAGGAAGGAGACCCTGGGAACATGGAACTCTGCCTTAAAAAAATGCTTATTTTCCAGGAGGTGCTGGAGAACCTGTTGCTCATGCTTAGCGAGGGACTTGGAAAAAATCGGGATATCGTCTATGTAGACTAGTTGAGCATGTCGCGGAGCATGTCTTTAACGAGAGCCTGGAAGACCGCTAAATAGTTAGCCGGAAGAGCATAACCAGGTACTCACGGCATTCTTTTTTGGTGTAAGCTGCTTGGGTTTATTTGTCGGCTCAGTGTTTGCGCTTATGTCATCCATGCCGCCAGCTTCGCTTTGAGTGAACACGGGCTACTGTTAGTTGGACAGGGTGGAGGCACGTGACTGAACATGACGTAGTATTTATATAAGGGGACAGTTCATGAATGCACCTATTGGGGAATGTATTAACCGACTGGAGCAAGAATAAGTTGGTGAGAGGTTCTAAAAGTCTGTTTCGATACATTTTCAGTGAATTGCCGAGCCCTAGGTACTAGTTTTAGAGACAAGTGCGTATCACTTAGCACTGAGATGGAGTAAGGCCATGCAATCTCTAGGCACAATCTCTAGAGACAAGACTTTTAAACCTCTAGCTGGTCACTTGAGGAGTCTGTTTATCTTGGCCTACAGGTCATTGACAGGGTCTAACATTGGACCAAACACACCAGAGAATGAAATATACTGTATTAATTATTTATTATTTAATATAATATCTTACAGTATATGTTATACTAGTGTTAATAATACTGGTGTTTATATACTCTCATCTCATACTCATCGTCGTCCGCTTATCCAAAATCGGGTCGCGGGGGCAGCAGCTCCAGCAGGGGACCCCAAACTTCCCATTCCCAAACCACATTATTCAGCTCCGACTGGGGGATCCCGAGGCGTTCCCAGGCCAGGTTGGAGATATAGTCCCTCCACCTAGTCCTGGGTCTT
>JAOEHI010003101.1:0-11035 GCA_025447815.1 Percopsis transmontana
TCCCTTGGCGGCCAGTGGTTGTGGCTCTGTTTATCTCGCCGACCCCCCCCCTCCACACCCCCCGACACCCACACACACACCCACACACACACACCCCTCTCTCTCTCTCTCTCGCCCTCCCTCCTGCTATGGCCTGCAACTGCTGTTGTCCACAGCCCACCTCATCCATAGTAGACAGTATTGATTTTCAGCACAGAAAATAAAAAAGGCCATGAATTTTAATGCCCCCCTTGTCTGTCTGTCTGTCTGGTTGGCTATCTGTCTCGCCCGCCCGCCCGCGCGCGCGCGCGCGCCCTCTGTCCCTCATCCCCACCTCATATCCTGTTATTGTCAAACCTGCCTCCCTTGCTTTTTCACTCTTTTGTCCGCCGTCTCTCTCTCTTTCTGAACTCCTCCTCCCTTCCCCTTGTTCTTTCTCCCCTTTGCTCTCTCTGTCTCTCTCTCTCTTTTCCTCCCCTCAATTCCTCTCTCTCTCTCTTATTATTCAAAATGTTGTTTTTTTCTGGGGGAAGAAAATATTGGAAATGAAAAGGGACTTGAGGATGTGGTCATCCCTTATTTCCTAGAGTGTATCGCCATCCTTGTTACCCGTGTGTGTGTGTGTGTGTGTGTGTGTGTGTGAGGGAGAGGGAGAGGGAGAGAATGTAAAATGAATACACTGGGCAGTCAGAATGAGATTTTACAGAAATCCCAAGATTTCAACCAAAAATATTAGTGAAGATAGAATCCGGAGTCAAACGTTTCACATTTCAATTTGTTGCAAAATCGACTTTGGAACCGTGTGCTTTGTGCCCTCGGCCATGCCTGGGAGACGTGCCTAAGGATAAGTGGATGTTTGTTTATGTCATTCTTGGGCACCAATAAACGGTCAATGCTACACAATTTATCTTGCTAATGCTATGTTTACTGTTCACTAATGTTCACAGGTACAGTCCCATAGAACCTTTGTAGTCATTTTTAGTGGTAAATTCATGTTTGTGGCCTGGATAGATTTCATAACAGCATAAAAACATTTTCACTATAAATGCCAAATAAAATGAAAGAGATTTGCAGGAGATTTTTTCCAATGCTGATATTTTCTCTGGTGCTGTAGTCTACATGGTAACAGAGTCTGAGAGCAACCAGTGGGTCTATTCAGGAGTAAAGTCACTCTGGAATTGACTGATTTAAACGGCGACCGTCTGGGCATAAAAATACACACGGGAAATATATATCTTTTTTAGCAAATTCAAGAAAATAACACGCGAGTATGTGTGTAATTTGATCCATAAGAGGGTAAAAATGCAGTAGTGGAGGTGTGGGGTGGGGTGGGCACCTGGCAGCTTTTTATTTTCGAAGGGCGGACTGGTTTGTGTGGTTTCTGAGTGGTCATTTCGCCACTCAGAAAAGGAGAAAGTGGGAATTGACATCCATGGCAGGTTGTATTCCCCTGCCATGGCTGACAGACATCGCCCTCATCAGGCCAAATATATTTGAGAAAAGCCAGTACAAGAGTGTATGTGTGTGTGTCTGTGGGGTGTGTGTGTGTGTGTGTGTCTGTGGGGTGTGTGTGTGTGTGTGTGTGTCTGTGTGTGGGGTGTGTGTCTATGTGTGGGGTGTGTGTGTGTGTGTGTGTGGGTGGGGGGGTGTTTATTTCTGTGTTTTCCGAAACAATACAATACAATAGTGTTGTTTGAGATGTAATGAAACTTACTCTGCACAGATAGAGAGCGTCTAAACTTTACAAAATTAAAGGAAGAAGCCAAAATTACAGGCCCTTTACAGGGTGCAGCAATACAGGCAGTTGTGCTGTTGCCAATTCTAAGCCTCCTGCCAAAAGCGCAATCTTTTGCACTATACTTTTGCACTGTCCCACTGCATGTCCCGGAAGACGCAGTAGCGCGGAACCCCCCACCCACCTGAGTTCACAACCACCACAAAACGCAGCCGTACACATTTGAACCCCATACGAACACCAAATCCTTCATTTGGGAATTTAAATAGGCTTAGTGGTGTTCATACTTTCTGTGTCTGCTAGCATGATAGGGGTGTAACAAAGCAGGCGAAAGTAAATAAAGTCCGCCTTCGATTTAGGATAAAAGAGTAGGCTATTTCCACCGCAGGCCTGAGTGAAAGGCATACCAGGGTGGTACACACAGGTCTGCCGATAGGTGGGGATGAAGGGGAAAGGCTTAGAGGGGGCCCTGTCTTTGGTTGGCCCTTAAACAACAATGTTCTCATTTAGTTATTTTATTTTTTATGAATCCATTAATGTAACATTAGATAAGTAGGCCTGGATTTTTATTGTAAATCCATTTGTCTCCTATAAATTAGCACTGACAGTTGGAAATCCCTACGTTAGAACACACCGTGCGGCTATAACTGCCATAACCTGCTCGCTGGCTTTAGCTGTTGAAGGGTTAAACCATTCTCTGGATTACCATCAGGCCAGCTCAATCGGTTGAGACTCTGTATTCTCTGCAAGCTTGTGACAAACAAGATGTCCTTGGACTGGATGAATTTAATATCTCTTTGCTGAATTTTCTCTCTGTGGAATGTGCGCGCTGTACAATAGCCGGCTACTTTTCCTTTGACACAAGGTATGTGACGCTGTTTGTTCGTGTTAACATTTTCTCTGTGGGGACAACACAATGGAGCACACAGACAATGGAAACTTAGGGACGTTTTTTCAGTTAAAAAGTATGAGTTGTTGTTAAAAAGTAGTTTAAAAAGTGGTAGTCATGGGTCTCTCTGGAACGCACTGGAGTTCCTTTTATAAAAATGTTATTAAAAGCATTGAAAGCTTGAACAAATACAGAAGTAGTCGCCTCTACATTGCAAATAAACAGCAGAAAGACAAACTCACCATTAAAGCGACACAAAACGTCACATTCTGAGCATCCTCAGTGAGAATAACATAACCCCCCCCTTTCTCTCACCCCACCATCTCCTGTTAATCCACTCAATGTCAAGTCCACCGTCTGTCCAGCCGTCTGGCTCACGGGCCCTGGCCCCACCCACCTTGACCTACGACCCTGGCCCTGGCCCTGGCCCCTAGCACCAATCCCCACCCCCCCCTCACCCTCCCCCTCCATGTGAGACCCTCGCAAATGGCTTCAATGGATCCTGGTGAGGGAAAAATAAATAATTATTAGCCTCATATGCAAAGTACAGATGTTTATAATGTTTGGAGCTGCCTAATCTAAAACCACCTCCGTTATACTGCATTCAGAACTGTCATGTGTTATGTCATGTCGTCTTTATTGTCCATGGAAAATGGTGCAATATCATTTTATTTGAATAACGCCGCTGGTGAGAATATACAGTATGCCTTCTTTGGAGACTGCTTGATAAGAAATATATATTTAGAGGACCAGCACTTGGACCAAACACAGGGTGGGGACCCCCATCACACTGTGACCCCAACCACCGCCCCCCCCTATCCTGACCGGCCCGGCCCGGCCCGGCCCAGGACTTGAACTTGGGCCCTGACACGGCGTGGACAGATGAAGGAGAAGAATGAGGAGGCGATGGGCCGCGTGCATATGAATTGGGGGGCAACGGCGAGGGTTAGGGGTGTGAGGTGGAAGGTCAACCCCCTCCACACACATCCCTAACTGCCGAGCACACAAAGGAGGCCCCCCCCCACCCACCCTTGAGGACAGAACAGAGAGGGGGGCGCTGGGATATTACCACACACACACAAACGCAGGCAGGCATATGCACTATGCAAACACACTCGCGTTCGTGTGCACCCCCCCCCCCCCCTCTCCTCGGACACACAGGCGCCCACACACACACTTAAGCCCATTTCATTCGGACACCCACACAACCCTCCCCCCAGCGCACCTCAACACACTCCCACCTCACTGAGCACATTGACAGCTTCTGCATTAATATTTGATCACAGCTAAATTCAAATGCTAACATTTGCGCTCGGTTGCGAGAAGGCGACCATTTTACCACTCCAGCCTGGTCAACACCATTACCATGCCGCATGCAATATTTACCCACGCCTGTCCGTTGATATAAACACTGTATGTCGCCACCATTAGCTGCTTTGAGAAGCCTGTGTCACACATGCATGCAAGATGATCACATCTCCGGGATTCATATCCCTTCAACTGAATGTGTACAGATGTTAATATCTTATGATTTTTAATTGTGAACAAACATAACCAGGACTGTAACAGCTGTACAAATGACATGCAACACTGCCCCTTTAAAATATACCTTTGTGTTTTCTGAAAACTGCTGTTTTGTATTGGTTTGTGTGCACAATAACATCTGTATTTAGGTCTTAAGTATTTAAGGGCTTAGATTTACAACAGACCCTCTGTCTCTCTATCTTATGGAGAAAGTCCTAACTTAAAGGGACGATTTGTCAAATTATTGTGGTTATTGTGGTTATTGTGGGATCTTTTAGTTCTTCTTTTAGTGTCTCTGACAGTGCTGAGTGGCTCGCTCTCGCCTTGACCCCTCCCCCTACATCGCTCATAGGCTCAGACCATTCTCTTTCCCCCTCGCCCTACACTTGTGTTTCAAAATGCAAACAGGGAGCTGAGGTGGACACATTTGGGGTAGGGGATGCTGTTAATGTATGTATTCAAAGTAAACAAAGTGATTTATACGCAACTTATAGCATAGGGAGATTTGTTTGCATGTGTGGGACAACGGCACAGTTGTCGGGAGCGACCGAGAGCTTTTGTCTTGGCTGGTGACGTATGAATGACAGAGAGACTGACTCCGTCCTGCCATGTTCCCTGACCCTGGCGAGACTCGAGTTGCACAGCTAACAGAAAACGGATGTCTCTGTGTGTGTGTATGTGTGTGTGTGTGTGTGTGTGTGTGTGCGGCTAACAGAACACAACGATGGTCACCACGGGAACCTTCAGTGCCTCAGGCGAATGCTGGCTAAATGTACCTTCGCTCAGTCAGCTAGACACTGACAAGGAGAGAGGCTGTGTGTGTGTGTGTGTGTGTGTGTGTGTGTGTTTACCCGCCTGTTTTGCATACAAGCTTGTGTGTGTGTGTGTGTGTGTGTGTGTACATGTGTCTTTTGTGTGTTTGTTTGTGTGAGTGTACTACATCTTGTGTATAGTCTTGCTTGCTTAAAAGCGTTTCCCAGTGCGTGTGTGTGTGTGTATGATGTACATACTTCCTTGCTAGTTTCCTGTAGGAGAGTCTGTCTGCGTACAGCCTGCACCGTCCTGCAAGCTAACATTTAGGCGCGAGTGTGCGTGCAAATCTGCTAGCTTGCATGTGTAAATGGGAGAAAAGGGGGCATGCCCAGCGGTAGCGCTAGTGGTAGACGCAAGCTAGCACCTTTAAGCTGATGTAGCAATGTGTGTTGGGGCGGCTGTGGGGAGGCAGATAGGGGGATTGGGAGAGGGCCCAGACTCTTTTAAACCCCCCAGAGAGAGGAGGAGAGCTGTGAGCTGTGAGTGCTGGGCCTAAATGCAGACCCCCCCCCCCGAGGGATGGACACGGGGCCATTTTCTGGGAGAGGAACGTGCCGGTGAGCGGACAGTGGATTTACCATATTCATATGTCTCTTTAGAGCCCGGGGAGGAGGGAAGCCGCTCGGTACCTGTCCCATTTTGCTGCTGCTGCCCGCTACAAGAGCGCGCGCTGTAGCTAGCTAGCGCGGCCCGTCAAGCCCCTGGGGGGAACCATTAGGGAGAATCTCGTTTGGAAACCCTCTACAACCCCCCCCCCCCAACACACACACACACACACACACACATCCTCACAACCCCCTTTCCCTCTCTCCCCATCTCCATCTTCATTTCTCTCCCTTGGCTGACTGCATCCATCCCTCTTTGCTATGAAGCATGGAGCCTCATGGAGTTCATTCTGTATTCCCCCTAATAAGGCATGGCCGAGCTAACCAAGGCCAGCACTAACATCTGACAACATCTGGCGTCTCTGTGTGAGAGCGACAGGAGGAGGAGGGGCGGGGGCGGGGGCTGTAAATACCTCTTTTCCAGGCAACGGGGCACCTGGTGGAGGTTGCTGAGAAGCCTACAGGCTGTGTGGCTGGGTGCCCGTGGCTGCGCTGCAAAGCAGCATGGAGTCATGTCGAAGGTTTTGATCGAGGCTCTGGCAGTTCGCCAACGAAGTTCGTCAACGCTTGTTTCCGTTTGCGCGCGTCCGACCGAATACGTGCGCGCTTGGCGCGCGGAGAAGGGCGCCGGCGTTTGTCTGCGGAACGCCGTTGATGGTGGTTGTGGGATTATTGTTATTGCAATTAAACGCATTCAGGGATATGTGGGTGTGTGTGTGTACCGTGTGGATTAAGATGGAGAGATCTGGAGAAAGACAGAGAGACAGAGAGAGAGAGAGAGAGAGAGACAGAGACACAGAAAGAGAGAGACAGAGAGAGAGAGAGACACACAGAGAGAGAGAGAGAGACAGAGACACAGAAAGAGAGAGACAGAGAGAGAGAGAGAGAGAGAGATAGACGGAGAGAGAGAGAGAGAGAGAAGGCAAGTTAACTGATTCACATCCAATATGAAGAGGTTAAAGTGATGGGTGCAGTCCAGCCCACAGAGCAACGAGAGAATGAGATTGAGGTTTTGGGTGGGGGGAGGGGGGGGGCAAGGGGGTGGGGCTGTGGTACAACATATTAATTTTATTTCAGGACCGGAACATTCCTCTCAGCAGGAAAGAAGAGGAGGGCAATAACAAGGGATAAAAGGAGGTGTGGAGGGGATTGGATGGGATGGGGATGGGAGAGGGGGGGTGATAAGGAGAGAAAAGTAGAGGATGAGTCTTTTTTTCTTCTTCCCTGACCCGCTATCTGATGTAGTAAATGTGTGTGTGTGTGTGTGTGGAATAAGAGATTGTAGGCCACCAAAGGTGATTATGCGTTTAAAAACTGCTTGTGGGCACGCCCGGAGACCATTCATCTGGAAGGGTGTCCGTGGCAACACCGCTTTTTAATCCACAATGGCTGATCTGCAGGGTGTGTGGGTATACATTTCAGCCAATCACGGCAGCAGTTGATTTCAGGTGATTTTCTCTCACCTTTGTCGAGTGGCATTTCTCTGAACGTGGCTGGAGTAGTGATTGGTTGGCACGGGATGACCTTTATCCTAGGTCTTCACGGTTGCTAAGCGGCACGTTAGCATTGGCAACTGTCAGCAATTGAACAGCTAAACGTTTTAGAAACCTCCCGCTCCAAGCAGACTGTGTTTGGTTCTACGTTTATAAGCTGAAGACACTCGTGACTAAGGGCAAAATAGGTCAAACTGAATTGAGACCATTATTCTCCACGGGCTGATACAACACGACGAATCATAAAAAAAAGAGAGTGCAGACCCCTGTACTAGTCCCACTAAGATTTTAAATATCTCCTTTCAAGAGTCCAGCACCATTCGCAAATATAGACAAACGCTATACTGTAAATTCTATATCCACTAGCCCACCGGAACACCTAATGAATAGAATACATGAATTCAGCCAAATCAAAACAATAGCTACTCTATAGCTAGCTCTATATCTCTAGGAGGTTAGTCTTGTGACAGCACACGGAAGTGAACATTGCTGCATTAAATACGTTCTCTCGCCATCAACAGACAGCAGTGCGACCACAAGCGAGACTAAGTGCATGTACTGTACGGATCTGAAAGGGTGTGTGTGTGCGTGTGTGCGTGTGTGCGTGTGCGTGGAAGGGCGTTAGCGGAGCACAGGAGATTGAAGCTCTAACCAGAGCACTCAGATTTATTAAAAGGAAAAAAGAAGGCCTGGATCCCCCTGCCTGTGTGACCCCCCACCCCTATTGTTGTCACTTTACTTCTGTCCACACACACACACACACACACACACACACACACACACACACACACCAGCATGATATTACGTTTTCCACAAAAATGAACCTCACTAGCCCCCCATCAATAAAGGATGGGGGGGCTGGAAAGACGAGGAGTCTCTAGAGGTAAAGGGGGACCCCCCCTCCTCACCGGTCATTACCATAACTCCTGTTCAATAAATTAAATTGGACAGGAAGGCGGGGGTTTAAATGTACCCATCCACCCCCAAAACCCACACACACACTCCCAAAACAGCACTGGCCACCAGCTAGGGGACGAATAGTGGACGTGGGGGGGTTTAGAGGGTAACAATAGAGGTGAATTCAATCTAACTAGGCCCACTTTTACTATTCGACTTTATTAGCTAAATGTATCCCCACCATTGTTGGCTCAGGGCGAAAGATTGCTGAGGACCTCACACACACATACACACACAGTGGTAAAAGGGCCGCTCAGAGGACACACGTCTTGCTCTGTGTGTGTGTGTGTGTGTGTGCGCGTGTGTGTGTGTGGGGTTTATTCAGTACAGGCCCTGTTGTGGCATAAAATGTCCCCCCGGTGCCACAAACACGCAGATTTCATTACAGCTTATACATGCAACCGCTCAGAAACTACAGTGTACTCACGCAGGGGCCCGGGAAGCACCGTGCGCGCTACGCTACGCGTGCACAGGCTTTGGCGATACGCACAGATACATCAGGTTTATGGACACAAATACACACACAGAAATATGGAGGGGAAATGGAGACACACAAAGAGTGCGCGCACACAGAAGGCATGGCTTACTCCCTCTTACACTGGGGGGGGCGCATGAAATCCCACTTTGGCCAGCGCTCTTGTCAAAGCCCCACACAGGAGCAGGGGAGGGGAGCCCTTTAGCATGGCCTAAGCTGCGGTTCTCCCTATTCACGGGAGCACAACTCGTTGACAAAGCCGAGCAGGGGAGAGGATTGCCTATGTTCGCTCTGCACAATAGACCTGGGCTGCTTGCTATAACGCACGCACGCACGCACGCACACACGCACGCACGCACGCACGCGCACACGTACAGTAGGGAGAGGTGCATTGGCGCGCGTACACACACACACACACACAAGAGGCTTTCTGCATGGGCATGCTGTGAGGGATTATGAAGAGCAAGCAACTGGTACCTTCACACAGCCACAATAGTGTTAATAGGCGTCAGCATGAACTGACAGACTCTGACACGTACACACACACACACATACACGCACGCGCACACACACACACACACACACACGCACACACACACACACACACACACACACACACAAAAACAAATCAGAAAACACATCCATCTTACGCACAGTGGCTGTTAATAGGTTTGCTACATAAATACACACACACACACACACACCTTCTGCTTAATTAGCGATGGAGCAACAACCCCGACCTTAGTCTAATGGGTCAATTATCTCTCTCTCTCTCTCTAGGAGGTCATTCTAAGAGCATTCTGCTAGGTCCAGCGTGTGTGTGTGTGTGTGTGTGCATGTGTTATGGAATTACAATAGTGCCAAAGCTCTGAAAGCTTGTGTTTTGAATGTCGTGCTTGTAAATTCAGGTTCGTTCGTATTCTAAAGTCCTTTAAAGTTAATTTAACTGTGTCTTGCCTGGTAACACGAACATACAGCTACATTATAGACCAAGACACAGGCAGGTTGCATTAAAAGGACGAGGTCCTGTATTATGGATTCAGTAATGGCCTTCGGTCTGGGGGTGGTCCATGCTGTGTCCTGTAGCCTGCTTGCACATCTCTTGTCTGAGTCAAGAGAGAATCAATGCTGCTCTGTTTAGATATAAAGATCGCTAATTCCAAAGCGCTGGCATGTGGTCTTGCATAGACAGAAATAGCCGACACGCCCACAAGGCGCTGAGAACGAGAAAAGAGAGAATGAGGGAATGACATTCTGCTAGTCGGACATTTCCTTAAAGTGAATACGCTAAAGAAGAAAAAGTCAGAGTGAGTCTCAAGTCTTTGTAGGACGAGTCTCAAGTCAAGTCTCAAGTCACTGTGTGTGTGACTCGAGACCAAGTCGCAAACCCGAGTCCCTATCTCTATGTACGGTTAATATGATAAGCCTCTGTACAATGAGAGTATTTACCTTGGTGCGATACCTTTAACAGAACGTAACAACTACACAGACCATATGGATCTACAGCTTACGTGTGTACCCACCCACTTTTAATATAGTTAATCGCCCATAAAATACATGACATCATCACTAAATCATATTGTTAAGGGGTTGTGACATTTGGCAATGTGGAATAAAACCAAAGAGAACTGATACTGGTTTTGCTGTGTTTCACTATGTGCATCGGTTCATCCCGCTCAGCAACTTGATGTGCAATCCAGCCAATCATACTGGTTTTGCTGCGGTTTTGGCAGAGGGAGCTGATTGGTCAGGGGTAAAAGGTCCTGCCCCCAACTTGCAAACCACTTGATTCTTTGCGAAACTCAGTTTGCAAGCTTACAACACTGTGCGTGACAACAGTGCCAAAAGTCACGTTTGTATTTTGAATGGTGTGCTTGTGTATTGAGGTTTGTGGTTCTAAGTGATGATTCATAAATGTGTAATTTATTTCCAAAGCTTGTACCATGGTATGTAAAATTCACTATGCTTGCAACGTTTACTAAAACCTTTACAACAATTTGTATTTTTCATACACATCGTGATACACGCATGCAAAATTCTACGCATTTGTGAATCTCACGAACCTCACTTTGCAAGAACGACATTTTAAACACAAAATTACAGTTTTGGCACTATTGTAAACTTACAGTGTGGTTGCTTGCACATCCATACCAGCGCACACCAGTACACACTGAGCGTGGAAGGAAGAAGAGCCCCGCTGGGCCCTGAAGTCATCCTTTAAAGAGTGTAAAACACACACACACACACACACACACACACAGATAAACAATCACTTTTACTCTCTTACACACACACAAAACGCCCAATTATCTACATCTCACACATGAATGCAGGCAACATACTCACACACACACACACACACACACAGTGAGGCATAAGTAATAAGTGCATTGCTAACGTACACAGATGCACAGGAAATCTACTCAGCAGTGATTGCTCTGAGACACACACACACACACAAATGCGGACACACTCGGCCTATGATTGCCAATCACACACACACACAGAGAGAGAGAGAGAGAGAGAGAGAGAGAGAGAGAGAGAGAGAGAGAGAGAGAGAGAGAG
>JAOEHI010003102.1:0-11034 GCA_025447815.1 Percopsis transmontana
CACACACACACACACACACACACACACACACACACACACACACACACACACACACACACACACACACACACACCAAGGATCCTCCATCCCAGTGACCACCAAGTCTGAATGGGAAACTCCAAACCATAAAAAAACATAGAATAAACTATCAAGTAAATGGGCTAACCTTATTTGTGCATACAGCTTTACAGTACCAGGCCCACTAATCCTGCTGTCACTTAACCAACAACAAAACATTTACCAAAGAACTGCTTCGGTGAGCAGCCAGCAAATATGACTGGAATGTCATAGTCTCCCATTTACAAACTTCAGGGAGAAGGGGCTTTTTGTGGAGTCTTTATTTATAACCACTTGTCATATTGGAAAACATGCCAGAATTCTCAGGTCTGCACTTGGAAGTGGAACTATGCACATGTGTAATAAGCTTTTTATCCCGACTATCTGCTGGAGAAAAGAGATGATTTTTACTGGTTTCTTATGATGTCATTGTGTAACCCCACATCCCCCAAGCCCGACACTTATTTGTGTTCTGTCGGTGTCTGTCAATGCAGTCTACATGTCAGTCTCCTCTGGCTTTTCCAGGTCAGGTCGGCAGCCTGTGGCTGTCATCTAGGGTATGGCGGGAGTTTGTCTTACCTCGCGAGTTCTCAGCTGGAAGTTTTTCCCTTCGTGGTAACAGTTGTAAGTTCTAAGCATAGACAGGATGTCAAACCTAAACAACACCAAGGGTTGATTAGCTCAAAGGGCAGGCTGCTATAGCAAAGGTTTTCATTATAAAAGCCCTGTACACCCAGTTTTAAATATGCATTAGATAACTAAGTTTAATAAATTATTACACACCATGCAACTGTTTGCTTATTTTTACATTCAAATTTACTTTACATGCCCCAGAACCCCACATTTTCCGTTCCAGCTAACTCTTACAACAGGCTGTGAGACGTGAGACTGTAGGAGGGCGAGTAGAAAAGAATGTGAGCCACTTGGCACACAGGTGTGTATGTGTTTTTATAACTGCTAGTGTCTGTTATCAATCTTGTACAAAAAATCTGGAAACTAGTGTTGTTTGTCAATTGAAACCAAGAAACGACTGGTTGCTTTCTTTATTGATTAAAGGGATTTGTTTAAAGATGTTGGATACCCTATATAATAGAGCATTAAGGTTTGTGATGGGCTTTAAAGCACTCACCTACCACTGTGACTTCATTCTATCATACACACTGGTATTTGTTCGCTGTTCATTCATGTTCCAGATTACTGGTAAATCCACTCCTGTAATTCGTATCAAATTTCTATTTCCATGGTTTGTATGGCATTTGGTAAAAGGACCTTCAGCTTTGCTGCACCTTGGAACTTGTCCTTTTAACTAGACTTTGCAAAAAGACAAACAGTACAATTGGTAGATGTGTTGGCCTCAACTAATTTAGTTTAATAAGATCATATTCTTCTATGTATTCTTCCGGATGTGTCCTGTGGGTCTTTATGGCGCGGTCAGTTGTGCAATAATAGCCTAATACCACAAACACTTGACATGGGAGAGTCAGGGAAATGCAAATCATGTTGGGTTTGTAAATGACCACACCCCCCAGGGCCAAGGGGAAATCTAAACAAACGCATAGGTGTGATGGGGCTTTGAAAATGAACGTGATCTATGTTCACAGTTAGTTGTTTAGTGTACAGAGTGTAGTGGAGACTTACTTTGGGATTCGCTTCTCTTCACTGAGCTTCACATAGGTTTGTCCCTCGCCCATTCTGACGGGTGCAGAGCTGCAGGGGAGAGTGCATGTGAATGAGTTTTAGTTGACTTAATGTGTGTAGAGTAAAAGTGATGTAAAAACTAGGGTCTACAGCATTCTGGATGCTAATATTTTATGGGATGGTAGATTAGGCTTGCGGACAGCTACTTTAAAAATCCTTTAACTCATGTACTGCAATGTTTTTTTCCCAGACATATTAGGTGGGGACGGGGGGAGGGAGGGCATCTGTTGTTGTAGGAAAGTGGAATTAGAAGAAATCACATGTGCTTGTTGCCAAGAGGCACGTCAGGACAAAGGCCAGTTTAGCCTGAAATGGCATCAGTAAATTTAGGACAAATGCTGCTCGGAACTGTCCTAAAGGTAGAACTCCAAACTACATTTGTCATTGCAGTGAGCATTCGGTTGCTATATTAAGATATCTTTAACAGATATCTTTTAAATATTGTGGTTTGTTATTCCATGTTATTAAAAGTAATGCAGAAACATTGCAGTGGAAGTGTAAAAGGAAAAGGAAGTGGAAGTATAAATCACTGTGTCCTCCAAGGTGTCCATGGTTTTTGGAAAAGCCAGGAGAATGTCTGTCCCTGACACACGTGGTCTTGCCCTGACCTCATTCTGGTACACAAGAGTGAGAGTGGATAGGGAATTTCCTGGTGTGTGAAAACCCCAGTGCTGTGTGTGTGTGTGCATGTGTGAGGGGGGGGGGAGGAGCATTGTATAAATGTGGAGCCATTTGGTTCAGTGCTCATTGTCAATGCTCACTGCTGCCCGAATATGAAGCTTTATCTTCCGTCAGTCTGTCAGCTCTCTGTCCTGGGCTTCTTCTGTTTAATTACAGGTAGGAATCTATCTATCTATAATTGTATTGTGCTATTGTTTTATGATTGCATTTTTTATGTATGGTTCTATTTAGCTATTTCTCTAGTGTTCTTACTTTCTTTTTTTCTTTCAATTGGAAGACAACTGAAGAAATGTATTAATGTCACTTCCAGTAGTAAATTAGGCTATGCTCCAATCATGTGAATGCTAAGTCATTTATATCGTCTTACCCTCCATTGCATTAACCTGTAATCCTGTTGTCTATATATGTGCAGTGCGAGAGTCATTCAGCGCATTTGTCCCAGGAAGATGTTTGTGTCCAGAGACAGAGAATGGTGTCAGAGGACAACTCAAAAATCTCACATTTTTTCCCAGAGGCCCCAGCTGTGACAAAGACACACTGATGTAAGTCACAAGTGTTAGCACATGCAGACAAACAGACAGGTGCCCATAAGCACTTCCTTAACTAATGTGTGGCTTTGCATGTGTGTTTACAGAGTGGTGAAACATAACAATGAGCAGGTGTGTCTGAATCCAGAGTCACCTCTTGGGAAACAGCTCATACGCTGCTGGAATAGGTGAGAGATTTATTCTTGTAGCTCAGAGAGATGTTGTAAATGTAATGATACTTCCAAAAGATCCTATCTTTTGGAAGTATCATTACTTCCAAAAAATGATACTTCCAAAAGATCCTATCTTTTGGAAGTATCATTACATTTAGAACATCCATACTTTGATGTTTGCTGGAGAAACTTCTAAACACCCCCCACACACACACATACAAATTCTGAATGGAAGTGTCCTTGTATTAAACAATGACAGGAAAGCCTGGATTTAGTTTAAATTGGAGGTCTATAATAAAAAGAGGTCGCAGTGACCCACTGTATACCAACATTGTACTAACTGAACTCTTGGTTATATTTATTATGTTACATTATTTATTTATAACCATAAGTGTATTTTAGACAGACACACAGTCTGAGGCTGCAGATAGATCTCCCATGGCTTGAGATCAGTGTAGCATCTATTCACACCTCTGTTCCAACATTTTGTGTGCTTGCTTTTTGTGTTATTAGGGCCAATAAGCGTGGTAAACCTGTGAGGCTGTGCTTGCGGAGGAGGAGGAAAGGCCGACAGCCCAGGCAACAGAGGAACAAGGGTCAGAACCGCAGGGCAACTTCCACCAGGTCCTCCTAGTCAGACAGCCAGGAAGGCAAGGCAACACTTATGCACCCTGCTTCTAGCCTGCTCCTACACTGTGGTCATGTACCCCAACCAATAGACAGGCTTCAAGTGGCTGATGGGGGTGGAAGCAACTCACCAACTAGCCCGCTATGTCTGTGTGTATCTCTGGCGTTAAGCTACCATACACTGTGTTCTATCATACACTGTGTTCCATGTATCAAGCTCTTTTATGTTAGTCATCCATTGTTTTTCGGTTTCAATTGCTGACAATGTTCAAAAGTGAGCCCTGGAGGTTACAAGTGTTTATATAAAGGAGCAGTGCATTTCTCATACTGTTAAATGGTCAGTATACTGTATGTTTTATGTCAAATTCTGTTTATTTTTATTTATTTTTTAATAGCATACATCACTACATTTTTTATACTGTGTTTTTTAATAAATATATCAAAAGAAGTGATTGTGTATGATATGTTTACATAAAACACTTGCTTTGTCTGTAGTTTAGTGGGATGACACATGATGACTTGGGGAAATATACTTCAGTAGCATGATATGAAGTCGCTCACAACAGCCCCAAAGCTTTAGTCAATCCGCTACAGACCACGAGTTAGCACCAGGCACTAAGTAAATACACTTTACTCTTTATAAATACAGAAATCAAAAATATATCTCTACAGGCGAAATATCGAGGAGACAGTTGGCATAATGCTTATGATTCTTTGAAAAACACAATAACAGCAATCTACTAATAGCCAAAGAAGTTTTTATAGGCTATATAAGACAGATTACATACAATGAAATTCTACTTAAGATGCATATGAGGAGGAAAGGCTGGACTGCTGAAATCGATCTTAATGTTACTGTAAAATTAAGAATAAGGGCAATCCCACCACTACATAAAATGGCACACTCTACGATTTCCTGTAAACCATGTGACAAGCCCAAATCCAGTTGGACTGGTTATAAAGGAAATTTGGACACACACACACGTAGGCCTACAGCACGCACACACACACGGTCCTGTTCGCAATGAAAACGTTATTTACAAGTGCAGACGCGTCTTTGTCATGATTAAACAGATGTGGGGATTAAAATTCTATTTATTTATATATTTATAAGTTAAAATATTTCCCATCGTAGACCTAGTCACACGGTTGTGGAATGCCATATAGCCTAAAGTGAAAGTGAGCTGAGCTGCTCAACAAAGCTGACAAAGTCCACGCCTGTCCTGGGGGTTTACATAATGTAAAAGTGCAATCGCTGTTACAATGCATTAGGGATTAATTAAGTAACCCCGCACCTAGCACATTGAGAAAGGTGTTCTTTTATTACTGTAGCTGACTTATATTCTGTTAAAAACAAACTCATGCTCAAATTACATTTGGTTTCTCTTAAATAATATGCTGAATATAAAAGGTGAACAAAAATTTAAATTTCATGAATATATGGTCATAACAACATTGTAGTCTATTGGTGCAGTGATACTGCCACCTAGCGACTAAAGCAATAAGTTTTGTCCACTTGTAAAAGCATGGTCTGCTCACTGTACATATTCTCACCTCTCATCTCCTCCTACCAGTTGAGTCGATGACGCGGGTGGGACCAGCAGGGCACTGTATAGTAGCGACAGGTGACTGAGTAGACCCACCCCACATGTTTATGGGTCTGATTTTCACTGTATATCGAGTTGTACTATCGCTCATTTCCAGAGGTGGAAAAAGTACTAAAATATTGAAATAGTGAAAATAGTGAATAGTGAATAATAGTGAAAAAATTGTGAAAATAAGACAAGGGGTCATAAATCAAAAACTTAGGTTTTTATTAAAGAAAAATCGACACAAATGTATAAAAATCTATACAAATGTATACACATTTTTTTTTTATTCCTTTCAGTTTTTGTCAGTCGAAGTTTTTTTTTTTACTTGGTAACGGATGGGATTTGTAATGTAGCGAAATACAATACTTCACCCAAAACGTAATCAAGTAAAAATTAAATTACGGATTTTAAAAACTACTTGAAAAATACAAAATAAACAAAAAAAACTACTCAATACAGTAACGTGAGTAAATGTATTTCGTTACTTTCCACCCCTGCTCATTTCCTTTATGTCTGCAGCTCATTTTCTCTAGGCTTGGTGTAAAGGATGTAGCCTAATATTATTAGGTAACAAAGGTGTGTATCAACATTTGTTTTGTAAGTTGTATAACATCTCAAAATACGTTTATTACCTGACCATTTTTTTAGATATAGCTACTTTTATATATATTTTGTATTTATTATTTTAGTCTCCATTGTAATTCTTATATCGTTATGTAGGCTACAGTGTACATTACGCCCCCTTCTTCTTCTTCTAAACCCCAATAAACTTGCTGTGCCCCCTTCGCCTCTACACTTTGATATAAATGTCCATGTGAAGAGGACTTAGAGTGGCACATTAATTTGGGTTTTTGCATCTACATGCTTGCCTGTGTCAAAACAACTCAGATCTTCACCGGTTACACAGTTACAGACACTCACAGTATCTATTAAATTGTGTTATAGCGCCCCCAGGAGCCAAATCCAAATTTCTGCTTACCTCGGCTTTGCTCGTTTGAGACACAACTGTGTTCGAAAGTGCACGTGGCTTAAGGGGGGTGGGTGGGGGGTGAGCCCATGAGCGCTGTGTGTGGAGGGCGTAACCGTAACGCCGGTTTCAAACACAAATCGAGTGTTTTAATGGAACATATATTCCTTTACTCAAATTAATTGATGCTTTGATGGTCACACAGGAGGTAAATTAATTTAACAAAACACCCATGATGTTTGTCATAGGCTCCACACCACCAACACATCACTACAATGAACACCTCTTTCTTCATTCTCTTTCCAGACTGTAATTTAGCTGAGCTGCCAAAGTCTGGCTATTTTCGTTTGCCTAGGTCTAATGTAATAGATAGGCTAGCCTAGCCTACATGAGTCAAATGAAAAATGAAGAAACGGGGAGAAGGAAGTGTAATGAGGAAATATTCCTATTTCTGGAGGCCGGTCTGTATCGATGGACTTATGAAATGGAACTAGGCTAACGTTCATTTCCCACAAGCAGAGATAAATGCAAAAAATAAATGTTTAGTTTCCATTATCAACGCCAGACCAGTCCGTCCTTCCCTCATCCAGGTAAACTGCTGACACGGTAAATAATGGGATACCGGATGGTCAGGGATTTCTAACATATGAAGGTCGTATAAATATTTTTAAATTGAAATATTCCTGTCTGTCGCTATTAGGCTACACATTTTAAATCTTACAGATCATAGATTCACATCACAATAGGTCTCCCCTCTCCTCCCCTGAGCTGTGTCCTTACCACATCATATTTCTCAGAGCTTCTTTCTACAAAAGAAATTCAGTCCGGGAAGGACTGCTAATTGATTTAATCATAACCAATTACTGCAGCTATACACCACAGCTGCAACCGTTAACAATCCATTCCCGTGCGTAAAAACTCCAGCGCCAAATGAAAACTAAATGCATTTTTACATGTCATTCTGAATTCCGAACAAAGCGCCCACAGGAGAAAACCATTAAGGCTAAATAACGTAGGTAGCCTACTGCAAGGCTATCAAATGTAATATAGCCTACTGGCACATCACAAAGCTTAGAGAAAAGTCCGGCTATTTTCTAAAGTGTATCTATAAGTAGATTGTATTGCATAGCGTTTATCCAACTTCGAGACATTTAGTGACATTGGGACTTAATTTTGTTCCACGCTTTCTCACGATCAATCCTACGAATAACAAGACATGCCCTATTATAATGATCTAACAAAATGGCTCTGAAGCCCTGACCATAATTATTCGCTTTGCTTACCATGGCCGAGCGCGTCCCCTTCTTGTGTAAAGAACCGATGCGCCCCTGTAGGCTACTGTAGCTTATTCACCAGCGTATTCCCCTTATAGTCTATCACTGTTAATACCTCCTTGACCCCTCGGAATTCTCAGTTGTGCGATTACAAGACATCAGAACGGTCCAATAGAATGACACACTGATAAGCTGGAACCAATCAGTGTCGACATGGGCGGGTTATAAGGAGCCAGGGACGCATACCTCGCGCTCATCACCGATTCTGTGCGTGTAATAGTCTACAAGCTACGCAGTCATTCACGAGGACAATAGGATGGCTGAACTAAAATTAAAAAATCATAAAATTCAGAATAAGCAGTATTTAATATAATATTTTTTATGACATAGGAAATAAGCAATAGCTATTTTATCTGGTTGTAACTGAATAGTCAAAGGAACACATAAATGAACCCCTATCTTTGTTAAGTCTTAGCTTGTTTTTCCCCTCAGCCTAGCTGCATGGCCTATTTGGAAAAGAGGAAGTCACTGTGACCATTTAAGATTTATCTCTCACATCCTGTTTTTAGGCCTGGACATGCCGTCTAGGAAACAAGTCTCGCTCTGAAACAGCTGAGATTTTCTTCAAATTAGAGTCAAGTAGACCAAACTGTGCCTTACTAGCATGCCTTACAATACTCTACGCGAGTAGATGAGTCTTTTTAGCCAGGTTATAATTGGGTCAAGCACTTAGTGCCTGACCAGGCGCAGAAGGGGACAACACAGCCCAGGGTTCTGGTCCAGATAGCAGCCCTTCAGCAAAGACAAAGAGATCCTGTTTTCTCCTGTCTTTATGCACCATGGCCATGCTCTTGTAATGGGGTCAAACAACAAATTTGTTGTAATTTTAAAGGGCTGAATGAAGGGATGCTCCTTTGTGTGTGTGTGTGTGTGTGTGTGTGTGTGTGTGTGTGTTTGCATGTCTCGGATAGGTGCTGATGGATGTTTCTGTGCTGCTATTGATCGTCCTCCTAGTTTTGGTGCTAGTGGGAGATTGTTTCTAGGGACTATAAACCACTTTGTACAAATTCACTGAACAAAGGAGGGAGAAAAACTGCTTGTGTGCATGTGTGTACGTTTAGCAGTGCATCAGAGTATAAAAAGGGAATTGATTTTTTGACTATAGAACAAAGGGAATGTCGGCTCAAGAGATACGTTTTGTAGCGTAGTAAAAAATAAAGTACTACAAACCGGTGGAAATATAAATGATAGTTTATTTTTAAATTTAAATGTTTTTTGTGTATTGTGTATGCTGTATGTGAACTGCACTGATATTTTTATTGGAACTGATATTGTGACATGCTACACAATTCATACATACGTATTCATACAGTATGTCCCTGTTATATTTACACAGATTTTTTTTCTTTAGTTGTTGACGTACACTGCATGGTTGCACTACAGCAGGGCTGAGCTGATTGCCAAAGGTGCTAAAACAACAGCAGTGCTTCACGTGTCTCCATGGTGACACTCATCAAATGACAAACACAAAGCACCAGAATTACAAACACAGTAAACTAAACCATATGGTCTTCACGAAATACTGATCATAGGGTCTATATGCAGCATGGAAATGTATTCTCAGATAGGTTAAAATGAAATGTTTTATCTAATTTATTACCACATGAATAATGTATGCAGCTTTAAGTGGATTGGATTGCCAGGCCCCATTAATGGCAGCACATGGAATATACGCTATTTTTCTGACGTGAAGCATTAACACCATCAAATTCAAATAATACAATGGTTTCTACATTAATTGCATTTAAAATCTTGAAATAAAAAAAAAGACTAATTTGAAAATCATCTGTACAAAAACTAAGCAATTTTGTAAAAGCTGAGCCTGCCTAACCAGAAACCACTTTTGGGTGGGTGTTTAATATTTAGTGACTGCTTTTATGCACTCATATTCCACTATTGTTTGTGGTTAGTATTCCTAATATTCTTTTGAATATTTTCATGTTTCCCAATTTCAAATGTTCACATGCTGAAATATCAACATACTGAATGAGGCACCAGCCGCACCTTAAATGATGTAAATACATCAGACTTGTACTTTCAGTGTGGAGCTTAGCCTCGGCTCCAAAAGGAGGGGGTGGGGGTGGGGGGTGCAGTCAGTCAGTAATCATAGGTGCCTTGTCTGAAGTAGTCTCTGGCTCATAGCACCCCTCCAACTCCTCCATCTCTCTCTCCACATGACCTCCTCTATTTCCCCAGCGGTCTTTAAATCTCCTGCTCTCCCTCTCTCTTTCTCTCGGCTCTGCTGTCTGCTCCAGCTCGAGCATGGCTTGTAGACTCTCCCCTCTGTCACCCAGACGAGGACCGCTTTCTCTGGGCGTCAGAACCAGGCCCGCCCACCTGCTGCCTGTGATGTCGCGAAAGAAGGAGAAGGTGCTCTCGGAACTCCCTGTCTCCGTCACGCACACCGTGGTGAGCGGTTGGTCAGTGTAGTGCTCCTGGGAGCCTTTGGAAGGGCCGGCCTTGGTCTTCTTACTCAGTATGAAGTTGAAAATGCCTGTGACTAGAAGCATGGTCCCTGCGATACAAAGAACCCCAGTTATTTCACCTCGTCTCACACCGGAGCACAAAGCCGTACGCCTGTTGCTGAGGTCATTGGTGCAGTTAATACCTGGCAGAGTCATTGTACCTGGAATAACGGCATGCCACACCAACACAGGGTGCAAGAAGCAGATTAAAGACATAATAATGTTGTAGAGGAACTTCTGGAAGCTTCCGAGGCGAGCCATTTTGCCCCACAGGACAAACAGCTGCCAGTCTGGAGGACAGCTACAGAGGAGGAGAGAATTTATGTAGATTAGACACATGATACAGTATACAGCATCTAACATGCTAATGTTGTTGCTAGTCATGTTTTTGCTTGTTAATGCGACACAATCTCACACTGGGTCTAGCATACTGTCTGCAAAGACAGCCTAAAGCCGACTATATAACTATAACATCATTTGTCAGGCTAAAAAAAAACATTCATTAGGTTTTATTATTATTATTTCAGCAGTTCATTGCATTTTAGCTGTTTTTCACAGATCACTGACTGTGAGTTGGATGGGACATTCATTACCGTATTGATAGTAGAGAACAGAGATAACATGGTTTTGTACTCACGGCAGACACATGACTAGGGCAGCATCCACGAAATAGGCCAATTCAACAAGCATTATGCCCACAGAAGACACTCTGGTGAGAGATATAATGTTATCATGCAGTATCATAATGTAAACAACATTAGCTGGCTGACTGCTGTCTGTGTCAGTGAACTTTGCCATACACTAAGTATTTACTGTAATAATATTAGGTACACTTCTGTGTGTGTGTGTGTGTGTGTGTGTTGTGTGTGTGTGTGTGTGTGTGTGTGTGTGTGTGTGTGTGTGTGTGTGTGTG
>JAOEHI010003103.1:0-11034 GCA_025447815.1 Percopsis transmontana
CCCCCCCCCCCCCCCCCCCCCCCCCCCCCCCCCCCCCCCCCCCGGGCCCCCCCCCCGCCCCCGCGGCATCAAATGGGAAGGCTCTTTCCCTGCCAGCTTTTTACTTCGCTGCCCCTCCCTGCTCTCTCTCTCCCTCTCCTGTTCTTTAATAGCCCCCTTAATTGACATCTAATGTGGGTCTATTAGGCAGCCTGCAGGCCTAGTATTATACATGGTTTATTTAATGGGCCCTATTAATGTCAGCGCATGTTTGCTTTTATCAGGTTTTACTGCTTGTATCATCCTCATTATCATCCTCATCCTCTTCATAGCTGTTCTCCCACCACAGATACAACAAGAGAGACTTTGACTTCCCCAGCCTAAGAGAGTACAACGACTATCTGGAGAAGGTGGAGGAGATCGGTAGGAGCGTGGGCCGGGAGTCAGGCCTCAGGGCGGGGTGGAGGCTGGAAGGGATGCTCACTCCCCTTGTATTGATTTCTCCCTGGCTCTGGCTGGCTGCGAGAGGGGGATGTTTTCCAGACACCAGTGCCAGCCAGGGGCATGGATCATACGGCCGTTCTGCCAACATTTACACTTCACTGTCTCAGGCCCCACGAGCTCCAGCTCCAATAATTGGATAGAGCTGCTTCCTGCCGTGGCCAGTGGCACACCAATAAATCAGCACACACACATAGGCTCCTTGTTAGATGAATACCATGTACAGCCAGAAGGTCAACTTCCACAGTCACAGCTAGTTTCATGGCGCTGAGGGTCATTGAATTAATTCAGCTAAATGATCTAAGAATTGGCTACACTAGAGCTGGACACTAAAGGTACCTAGAAATTCCTACTGACTATAATCCATGTATTTAAGGTGAATAATTACTGGCCCGTAAGGGTTGGCAAGATGGCCAAAAGCTTCTATCGTGGGAATATGTAATTTTACTGTATTTAGCGGTAACTGTATATCACTCTATAACACTCTATATCATAATATGCAGTATATATTGGTATATATCACAATTTTAGGCAATTCAATTAAGAAATGGCTCACGGTGTCTTGAGACGATGTCTTTAATAGGTGTTGGTGTTTTTGTGCACAGTGTATAACCTGACCAACAATATCGACGTGGAGAACACCAAGCTGATAATGGAGCAGTACCAGAGGGATCACAGAGATCTAATCCAGAGAAACAAAGTTAAGATGGTATGTGCTGTCACCATGGAATGTATTGTTGCTTCACCACCACCACCACCACCACCACTACTACTACTACTACTACTACTACTACTACTACTACTACTAATATTTGCAATGTTACGACTTCATTAGTCTTTTGTATGGATGTTGTATCTCTGCTTGCCCTTGTCTTGAGGTCAGAGCTGAGCTCAGCTTCACAACAGGCTCTGGAGAAGGGATTTAGTGTCCCGCTGAAAGAAAGTACAACGGGGAGGTGTGTGTGCGCGCCAACACGGCTTCAAACAGGCTGCTTTGCTTCAAGGACACTCTGCTCACACTAGAGCACTCCGCTGTCCCCATGCTCTCTTACCAGTGTGGGAGATCCTTGAAGGACCTCCTCTTCCTAACGGAACAATTATGTCTGACCAAAATCGAATCTAGAGTTCTGAGAATCTCCGCTGACGAACAAAAATGTTCTCTAAACCACACAAAACATTTTCTTTTACGATATTTTTGTAAAGCCGCATGTATGCAAATAGATAGTAACTGAAATATTTCAATACAGAGCTCTTTAAAAAAAAAAAAAAATTTTTTTGGCATGTAATCAACTTCCTTATTTTGCATGCAGGCTTGTGTCACGTACAGTAAACACGGCCAGTAAACACGCCTCTACAGTGTACTTGTGTTTACTTTGTGCACATTAAAAAAAAAAAAATTACAGTTACTTTCTCTCTCCTCAGACGCGGGAGCAGGAGGAGTTGGAGGAGCTGCTCCTCCTGGAGCAGCAAGGCAGTGAGCAGCGGCGGCTGGAAACCCTCCAGGAGGAGCAGAGGCAGCTACAGGCCAAGAGGAAGAACAAGCAGGCTCTGCTGGACGAACTGGTGAGACACACGCTCGTCTGTGTACAGTCACACTCTGGACCAGTGGGGATGTTTGTGAAAGATGTGTATATATGTTTTGTTTAGTTGATTATTTATTTTATTTATCTTTATTTATGTTTATGTGGGGGGTAGGGTAGCCTAGTCGTGGGGGTGGCCGACAAGCCCAAAGGTTGTGGGTTTGATCCCCAACCCTACCTGCTCCTTAACACTTGTGCACTCAAGCTGCTTTGGATAGAGTCTGCTAAATGATCAAGTTGTTTACGGGGACAGTGCGCATAGATCAGCATTTCTAAAAATGGTTTTAACCAGCCGGCTAATGTTAAAAACTCCTTAAATTACTTTTAATATTATTAATAATTTATTGTTATTGTATTTTTCTTTGTATATTTGTACCATTATTTTAGTTTTATTAGTTTATTTATTTTATTATCTTTGTCAGACTACATTTGTGTAGCAATAAAAAGTGGGTCAAAAGTAGTTGTTGGCGGACAACCCCTCCCGTGCCTGCATAAAGGTCACGAGCTAAGGACCAATTATTTTCGAGGGTCACTGGTCAAAAGTTTTGAGAACTGCTTCCGCCACTGCTTCAGCAGAGCAGAACCACTGGGACACACAATCACATACCTTAGAACAGTGGCACTGCTGCATACGCTGCATCTTTGGGGCACATATAAACAAACACACACACAGCCCCTGGCTTGTTGCAGTGAGATCATTAGGAGCTTATTACCAGTCTTCGTGCTGCGGGGCCTGCTGCGGTGCGGTTCTCACTGCATTGTTTTCATTCTGTGATTCCAAAGCCTCCTGGCTCCATTGTGTTGAGCTGAGGGCTTTGGAAGTGATTGTTCCTGCAGAGCAGGCTGCTGAAGGCCCATCACAGATAGCAGGCTAAGCCCAGTGTTTGTTTGTTTAAGGCACAGGGCCTGTTGACTGTAGGCAGATGAGATCAACCACGACCCCCCCCCAGGGAAGTTCCCCGAGCTCTGACATCTGTAGAGCTAGATACATCTGGCCAGATAGCTCCCCATTCTCGCACACACACAGATGTTGAGGCCGTTGAGGCCTTTGTGGCTACAAAAATATAAAATGTACCATGGCTTAATTCACCATTAATACCTAATTCATTATTATTTTTGTGTATATGGCAGGAAAGATAAATTAAAAGCCCCTACAGACAATATTGTAGTATTCAATTATTATCAGGATCCAAATTATAATTGTAATACATTATGAAAAATTACACTGTCTTGCTTACGTCCCAAAATTTTCTGTAGGCTTGTTTTGTTTTTTTAGTAAGTTGGCATCGATGTCCTTCTGGAGATGTTTTTAATGTAATCAGAATGTGACCTCTAAATCAGATGGGCGCACGCACCATTACGCACCAATTCAAAGTCAGTTTAATTCATTCCTATGCCAAGAACATCTCCAGACCGCCCACTCCGTCAAAGACGCTCTGTCATGTCCTGCACGCATTGTGTCCGGATGTTCTGAGACCTCTGCGCTTGGCAGCGCTCCACTGGAGCAAATTGAAATGTCTGACCTTGTTTTTAATGGAGGTGAAGATGGCGCACGGCACTTGAAACACTGTCCCCGTGTCATCATAGTTCTGTTAACAAGGCTTGGATTAGTAATATGGTGGCTAGCCCCCCGAGCAACTCCATTCTCCCGCGTATCCAGGAACAGACGGAGGCGTCTGTAGTTTGTTTTCTCAAATCAGAACACACGACTGCCACACAAGCCACACAATCAGTTTTTTGCCAAGCAGAATTGTTGTGAATGTCATGCTTTGGTCGAAATGCATGCGGAGGACACCTAACTTGTACTGCATGACGTGTGTAATTTTGTTTCCCTCCCCCAGGAGCACTCTCAGCTTCCTGCCACCCTCCTTCTTGCCCAACACAAGGACCGCGCCGCCCAGCTGGAGACGCAGATAGAGAAGCAAAAGCAGGCGGTCAAGCCTTCCACCGTGTTTTCCACTGGCATCCTCATTGTGAGTACAGCGCACCTGGCTTAAGCTACCCTCTCGTCGCTACTGTGTCTCTACTGTTCAAACGTCCCCTCTGAGGAGCTGCTTGGCATGAGAGAGACAGATGTCAAACACCGGGCTGTTCCTTTGGCAGATCCGGCGTTCTCCAGGTGTAAGCAGGATGAGCTCATTGAAACACGAGAGCTTGTATAGCTTCAACTCATTGGTAACACATGGCTAGCGTCGCTGCAATGAGCCCATGCAGGTTTGGGCCACATGGCTACATAGTTTTAGCATATGCTGTGGGTGTCTGCTGGGCTGGGTTCAAGTTAGCTAGAGGTCACGGTTCGAATTTTAGTTTGATGCTAATTTTAATTTAATGTAAACCATTTGTTGACATTGGGGTGGTGGAATGTTTGATCCGTTCAAAGAGAGTATGTTCTAGTGTTGCGTTGCTGTGGCAACAGGCCCTCATCCCCTCACTCCTGTCATCACATTCCTCCAGGCGGGCATGAGGGCTCGAAGCTCTGGCTGGGTGTTCTTTCGAGCTCCCAGCGTCTGCTGGGACCTTCCATTTGGCTGTCGTTGTGCTTTTTAGCTCGTTTATTTTCATTTTATCATGATGAGATAGGACGTGTCATCGGCTCTCCCCCCTCCCCCGCCCAAACCCTCATGCCTCATGGGTTTTCTTCCCACACGGTGCAGTGGTGCGTGGGAGATTTCTTTGCCTGCTGCTCACCTGGACACCACTTGCAGCCAATCGGAGCCTGGTTTTCGACTTACTCACATATGGCTCTCTTGTCATTTAGGTGGGTGGTGTGAGTGATTGTCCGTGAAAGTAGAAACTTTAGCAACCTTATTTGAACTGTACAGAAAATAGGGAATCATTTAGGTTAATGAAGATAAATGAAGGAATGATTATTCATATATTTATATATACACACAAACATAATCAGAAAGTTTGGTTCAGTTTAAAGATATGGACAGTCAGAGTCCTGACTGTCATGGACTTTCCTCCGCAGTCTCATGACCTCAGCCCCATTGAACATTTATGGGGGCACTGAGACAACTTGTGGTGTGCCATGCTTGAGTGCATGCTGTCAATAAAGCAAATGGGGACATACCAAATACTAAGCTTTTGAAATTCATGTTCATTTTTAAAATGTTTAACTTTTCACTCATATTTCTAAGCTGATAATAATCGAAACAAATGCAAACTGGAAGTATTTTGACTAGAGGTCTTAGACTTTTGGACCCCACTGTATGTATATGTGTGTGTATATATATATATATGTGTATATGTGTGTGTGTGTGTGTGTGTGTGTGTGTGTGTGTATATAAAATAATTGAGGAATGACAAAAGAATTATAAACAAATATTTAACAAAAAACTTAATATACTCTGCACTACTCACTTTTTTTTCTTGGATGTGGGTAAAAGTTCACACTTGTTTTTTTTTTTTAACAAAAGGCGGCTAGATAATTTGCTAGTCAACTATTCTGGCACATCCCAGTTTTTCATTTAACCTTCCTTATTCAAAGGTGCTTTAGGTAGGATTTTAGAGCTATAGTGTAATTTGTTAGAAATGCCAAAGACATCAGTGAGTTAAATGCCCTAAGAATATCTGCTCTGGTTGATAGCCCCTGCCTCAATATAAATCTATTTAGATTTTGACAGGTGCCCAGCGATTTCTGACCAATCAGGGCCTCTTTTCCCTGATTGGTCTGGTGAATCTACCTTGCCTGTCAATCACATGAATGCGCACACACAGCAACAGCAGGCCAACGGGCTCCAGAGGGTGGGTCTTGTTGTTGATTTTCAAAACTTACTCTTTCGTTCTCTTTTAGCTAGCTCTCATTGTAACTCTTAAATCCTACCTAAATGTTTTCCGCTCTACAGCTACTAGAGCTCCGTAGTCTGCTGATAACCCTGGGTGGTACTTTAGCATCCACTCTTTACTGTGCTCTTTCAAAGTCCAAAGAGTCAGCTTTCCCCTCCACCACTGATGGAAACAGCTTGATCCAAATGGTGGATATGGTTCCCAGTGTCTCTCCACTCGATATGCAGTATGAGCTCAAACTTGCTGATGGAGAGGGAATCAGTCTGATTGTGTTGCTTTTGGCTTCCAGCGGTGCCCCCCCCTCACACACACACGTCACACACACACACACACACACACACACACACAGCCCCTTTTCTCCTCATCCTTGCGCCCCCTCAGCTTCTCACGGTGGGGTAGAGCTCTCACCAACGCGTCTCCGCCGCGCTACAGGGAGAGACTCGCGTCAGGGGAGCGTGTGTGGTTTTGGGTTTCCCTCCGCCTCGGAGTCTATGAGCCTGACTGCTGTTTGACTTGGTGGGTTTTCAGCACAGAGCGGTGCGTTCCTGCAGAGCTCTGGAATTCATTTATTTATCCGTTAGATTCCCCCCTGTTCCAAGCGTTATCCGTTAGATTCTCCCCTGTTCCAAGCAGCGGTGCGGTTCTCCTTCAGGAGGCATTAAAGAGACCAAAGGTAAGACCATATTATTTACTGTAATATGGTCTTTTTATGGTCATCCACGTAATGTGGTATTACACCACTTGATGCTTGATAGTCACCGGAATAAATGTCTGTATTATTAACATACCTCGGTATGAATACTAGTAATAAATTGACTTGTGAATTACATGTGTGAGGAGGAATGGGAATGAATGGAGGGGTGACTCATTCGTAACCTCTGATCTCTCTTTTGAATGTCCTGGTGATGGACAAGTTTGTCAGTAGCACCCATTCACCCACCCCCGGGCTCCAGCCAGCTGTCTCTCCCCAGGCCAAGGTGAGCCGTCAGAGGGAGAATGACATATCTGCCTGTTTTTAGACCGGGATGATGCCAATTCACCCGCCGAGGTTTCAGTCTTTATATAAAGAGTGATCTAATGTTGCCTCTAGTTTGGTCATGGTGTTTACCGGCCACAGTGGGGGGAGGGGGCGCTCGCTGCAGTGTCACTGGGTCCTGGCCGTGCCGGTTCAGTCACAAAGCACTCTCCCACATGGATGCTTAGGTTAGCCTGTCCTCGGGGGTTGTGCTTCCGAAGTCCAGGTGTGATGTGAGGCGAGGTGGGATGGGCCTGGGCTTGCCTCTGGAATGGACTGGAATGGCTCAGGAGTAATCCCTCACTTTGTAGGCACTCCATTGAGGAAAGGCACTTGCTCGCGAGTGCATGTGTGCTCACGCACAAAAGTCACTCCACACACACACACGCACCCCCACACACACATACATATGCACATGCACAAACATGCACTTACTTTACCCAGCCCGGGTAAACACCCTTTGAAGACCAAAGTGTCTTTTTCAAATAGACGTCCACAGAAATCAAAAGAGACTCTCTGTGCGTGGGAGGGAGAGAACTATTTACTGTTGAAAGCGGGCTGCTTGTTGTCGAACACACAAGACCGAGCCTCACTGCCAAACCTGTTGGAAAAGGCGCTCCTGAATTGACTTCCTCATCAGAGCACGTCCAGGACTACCGGCACAGAAAACGCATGTAGACCTCTGTTTTTAGAACGTTATTGTGTGAGCTGGGGAGGGGGTGGGGTTGACAGCTGCCACAATGTCCCCGTGACCTGTGCGGAATCTCTCCACCTTGGAGCAGCTTTCAGCGCCATCTTGAACACAAAGGGGTTTGAATCCACTGTCCGCAGGCAGCAGAACAGCTGGCATACCTGACATGGCTGACTTGGGTACCTTAATGAGACACACACACACACACACACACACACACATATATAAACAGAGAAGTTATACACACACTCAGCTAAATGCGGGTGGAAAGTTTATACCCAAACATAGATGCGTAGCTGTCTCACATAAGCCCAGGTCTTCTCTGGATCGACTCCCTTCTACACCTCTTCTGCACCGCCCTAGGCAACACAAACACATACACACTCTTGAGTGTATTTGCCCAGGCCCGTTTTGCTTGGTTGGCCTGTCCTCTGCAGTGACCTCTGCTAGGTAGGTAGGCTGTGTTAAGGTGCAGGCTGGCTCTGCTGTGCTCTGGGAGACTGGCTCAACCTGTTCTGCCTGGGAAGTTCTTTGGTACATACAGAGACCTCCCCCCTCCCCATTCAACCCGTCCATATTCTGACCTTATTTCCCACACTCTTGATGTGTTTGAATTGTGTGTGTGTGTGTGTGTCTGTGTTTGTGAGTGTGATTCTAACTCTGTTCTGACATGATTGACATTCACTCTTGACTTGCATGTCGTTCACACACATAAGACAGGCTTGTGTTATGTGGGAGAGGGGGCGTGACCTTTGGCCTTTGGCCTTTGCTCTTTTATTGGTCTGTTGGCACGCAGGCCGATAGCTTCAGGGGTGGGTAATGGAGAACCCCCCCCCCCGATTGGCACCAGCACATGTGGGCATTCGCACCACTGCCCCTGCCCCTCTGGCTTGGCCCCGTTTATGTTGGGCCCCAGCGCCCCTCGCCACCAGGCAGGCAGGCAGGGCGGCGTGGCCCGGCCCGGCCCGGCCCTGCAGAAAGAGGAATTGGGAGCTTTAGGGGCTTTGCGCTGGGGCAGCTGCCACTGGTCGGGCGGTTATATTTAAACCTGTAAGGGAATGGGGAGGCTCTGCGAGGGGCAGAAGCTTTTACACTTGCTACTTGTTGCCCAGAGGACCAGTTGGGGGGAGGGAAACAAAGCTCTTTATCCATACAGAAGCACTGGCAGTGCTAGGGCAGGAAGTGGCACGGGTGGCAGTAGGCTGCTTCCTAACTTGGCTCAGTAGATTTATCCCCTATACAATGACCACCAACATGTCTGTTGCTTTAATTATCACTTGGTCAATTAGTAGCCCATAGCCTGTAGACATGGGTCCCTCACAATGTGATAGACCAGGGACCTAGCAAGAGAAATTCTGCATGTGTATTGTGTGTGTGGTATTATTGTGGCTTTGCTGAAGGTGCTGATGGAGAGGTTTGGCTCTGGTGACCTTGGGACGCCCTGCGGAGCTGCAGAGTCAGAGGAGACAATATTTGTGCAGCGTAAAAGTGCGTACAGTTTACTATGGAGTACGTGCTCCTGATGGGACCACTCTCATGTGCAGTGCTAGTGTTGAACAGCTGTTGAGCACAGCTGGTTCTCTGGACAGTGAACGTGACTTCCTATACCATACACACATCCTCTAAATGGGCTTTGTTATGCACAGCTGCAGTTTTTGGAATACTGGTAATCCATGCATATTATTTACTTCTGTATGACTCCTTTCAGAACACTACTACAAAGCACTGGTAGAACACAAAGTACAACCTGAAACATGAAAAATTATAAAGTAAACGAAACAAAAAATGTACAAATTATAAGGTAGGGCTAGGGCAGCTGATTACATCTGTTTTAAAAGTGAGTTTTAACAAGCAATTTAAAATATGATACTGGATTAGCCAGCCTAAGCTCGGTAGGCTGGTGCCAAACCCTTGGAGCCCGGAGGGTTTGTTTGACAAACTTGACTTACATGACAGTGCTTTATAAAAGCGTTTAATCATTTTCGACATGCTTTGTAAAGCAAACTGGAGTACGACAAATTTGCTAAGATGCTAAAATTCGGCTCAAATTATGCGGCCTTTTATCAGTCCCACAACTTTCTTTCTAAACAGATGTCTCTTGTTTTGGACAGGCACCCCTGTATCATGAAAGACACAATTGTAGTCCTGGCATAGCAGTTACATGGACCAAGGCCTTAACAAATTCAATAAACATGGAAATGTTTTCTAAAGTACAAAGCCAGGAGACATAAGATAACATCACGAGGCACAATGCCCTACATACGATTCTCCGGGCAAGCACACCTGTCCGTTCTACCACAGAGGCAACACAGAGGCACGCTTTACATGTACTTTTACAGCCGTTTGCCTGCTGTAGGACGCCACTGGATCACTGGTATTGTGACCCTACGTGGAGCTAGAGGTGGAGGTGTCTGGAGGATCAAGGCGATCAGGAAGAGGGGGAACTCCCACTGGGTCAATGTGATTTCCTCCAGTTATCCTCCCCCACAGTTTTATTAAGATGGATGGTCCCCGGAGTTTGCTTTTAGTGTCACGGGGGATATTATGAAAGCCTTAAACACCAGTCACACATGCACACAAACACACACTCAAGTGCGTGCACACAAACATAATCTTGCGTAGGTAGTAACATGGGCCTCCGTAATGTTAAAAGCAGATGTTTGTGTTGGCTCTTTTTTTTTAGTGGAGTACCAAAGGCCCACGCTCCTGTAGCCCCTGTCTGCTCTGCTGGCGTTCGCTGGGACCTCCTAACTCGCCAGAGCGCTTGGAAAACAACATATACATCCAGTAATTCACACAGGCTTTTAATAGGACACTATGAGTTCATGATGGACCGTTTCAACCGGTTCAGCACGAGGAGGAGGAGGAGGAGGAGGAGGAGGAGGAGGAGGAAGGGCCAGGCTGCTCAGACAGGGGCACAGCTCCCCTTATTAATACTGTTAGATGCACAACTGGTGTTTTGTCATTACGTCTGTCTGTCTCAATCAGTCCGATTACGGTTAATAATAACAACTACGAATGGATGTATGACAAGGGGAGGTCATGTGTGTGTGCCTGAGCCAATCGGGTAGAGTTGGAGGGCGGAGCTAGAGGCAGGAGTGAAGAGTTTTTTTTTTTTTTAATAGCCCTACCTTAGTTTAAAATATTGTGTAGTGTACAAGGAATCAAGATTAAATCGGGACCTCATAATTAAAATCCATGTTGAAATGTGTGTATCATTATACCCCTGCTATGTATAATATATTAACTTCTGAAGAAATGTGTATGTGGATTGGGGTGGGGTGTATGCATTGTAGATGCTGTACTGTTTGTTTTCACTGATCTATCTCTGCCAGTTCCAAGGTGCCCTTGGAGAGGAATGCAACAGAAACTCTAGTCTGGTGTGTGTGTGTGTGTGTGTGTGTTTGGGGGGTGGTGGTGGTGGTGGTGGTGGGGGGGGGGGGTTACTGTGCTCTGTTATGTCTGTCACTTATAAAAAA
>JAOEHI010003104.1:0-39078 GCA_025447815.1 Percopsis transmontana
TATATAGATATATCTATATCTCTATATCTATATCTATATATATATATATATATATATAGAGAGAGAGAGATAAAAATTAATAAAATCACTCATGCGAGGCGGTGTAAGAAGTAAAGAAGCCATCATGGTGGCTTGGGATGGGCCTTGTGGTGTGGGAAAACCTCTGGGTGGAGGATTAGAGGGAAGAAAAGGGGGATTTGCTAGTTATAAGCTGACCCCTGACATCTATACAATAGCCTATTGATTCAGCGGATCATCTCCGCTGTGTTTTTTCTGCGGCGACTTTTTATGTTCAAGCTGTTGTTTAAATAACATCATATTCACCGCTAGGGTGAAGGGGGATCAGACGGAATTTGCTTACGTGACAGAAAGCCAAACAGACAGCTGCCAGCCCAGAGAGTGCGATCGCACATTAGTGACGTTTCATCGGAGTCTATGATGAATGTAAGACACTTTTCCACAATGTTCATAGATCATAATCATCGTCATCTACAACAGTGGTTTTCAAAGTGTGGGTCGAGACCCCCCAGAGGTTGCGGGGTTTAACTTTTTATTTTGAATCTAGTTTAATCAAATATAATTTTTCCATCTCAAAAGGCTTGTAAACAACGACTGCTTAACAATGTTAAAAGTCTACAGAGATATTTCAATGTATGTTTTTTTCTCACTTCAGAGTGTTATATTGACCAAACCATAGCCTACCAGGCCATGGTTATGTGCAAAGCTAATTTGAGCTCTTTGTCTGCCAGCTACAACTACAAAGGTATCAGGTTGGGGCTTTAAAAGGAAAGGGGACCTTGCCCGTGAGTTACTGTGCTCTCTGGTTTCACAAGACACAGGTTCTCAAGCCTTAAAATCCAAGACATGCATTCTTGTGGCCATGATGCTCAATGAAACTCAATGAAAGAATAAACTAGGTCATTTGTTAACATAAATACAGTATTGAAGTAGAATACTCATGAAATGTCTGGTTTCAAAGAAAAGAAAAGAAAAAAAAAAAGAGCAAAGAGAGAGAGTGAGGTCTATGTTTGATAGGGTGCACCTCACCAAATGTCCCTGGTTAAAATGAAAGCTACTTGATATCCTATATAGCATTCGATTCTACTGATTAAAATGTCAGACAAAACAATAGAAATAGTGTACAAAAACAATAGAAACTCAAAACCGGGAATGAAGCTATGAAAAAGTCAGGGACAAATGCGTATGATTCTCTTGGCCTACCAGTGTTAACTACTATAGTCATGCTTTGTGCTCGGCGATTAAGTAACAACAACAGCCTGTCTCCATCTCTTTCTCTCCTATGTTCTGTCTTTCTGCTGTGTTACATCCGTCCTACTTGTTCGGTGCATACTGTCATCCTGCTAACAGTTGCGTTAGCGTGTTCCGTTGTCAAGGCCAAACGCTACGCACACTCATTGCCTTGGCAACGAGTCAAACTGCACAAATAAATGAGACACAGATAGAGAGAGACAGAGAGAGCATTAAAGCATTAAAATATGTAGAGCTTTAAGTATTTAAGCTTGAGCACGAGGGCCGCCATCTTGTGCCATAACTCTGTCTTGTGCAATTTGACTCCCTGCTGTCAAATGGGAGAATTTTATAGGGTGATGATGGCCTGAATCTGATATGCTGGAAAGTAAACCTGTCTAATGTCTGCATAACTGGCTGCCATTTGCATCCACGTTAATCCCACTCACGCTATCCGTCTCAGTCTGTCACTCCCTTGTTCTGATTCACTGGAGACCATGTCAAGCCACAAATGTGCAGAAGTGCATTTTGAACATCTTTTAAACAGAACAGGAATGTATTTGTGTATGAGTGTGTTCTGCCTGCTGACATGCACAAAGCATTATTAAACCCTCAACTCCTTACCCCTCCTTGTTTTGTATGTGAATTCAATTTGAAGGATATTTATTTTTGCGTGTTAGCACTGATGGGCAGCCGGACCACACTGTCAACCATGAAATATAGCAGTTTAAGAGAATAATATACACCTTCTCTACAAATACATGTGCACACCACCTCAACCAACCACAGGCATACAACATGAAACGGAAAAAGACATACAGGTACAACCGCATATAGTCAAAAGGAGAAATTATATTGAATTAAAAAGCAATAGCTAGCTTAAACCCTATGGAGAAATCTTATCAGAAGACCTCCTAAGCCAAAGTAGATTCAGAACTGTGGCTGGCAGTGAACAGAACCAACATAACACCTCGCCCACTTTTCAGATGCTGACAAAGCGCACACAGACAAGACACAAACTATATTAGAAGAAGGCACACAGCCTGCAACCACAGATCAAAGACTCGAATATAAAAAAAAAAAACACAATCACATTACCGTTTGTGTAAAATTGTGTAATTTGGTTACATGTTTCAGTGGAACGTTAAAAAAATCCAATCAATACAGTAAATAGGCCATGTGATGATCCATTTGATTTCTCCACTGCAGTGATGAACCTGCGCTGGCTCTCTCCCCAACATTTGGCAACAGTCAATGCTGCCAGCTCAATATGCTACTAAAGCCAAAAGATAATCAGTAAGCTAGCTTAAATCAATAAACCAATCAAAGACTTTAATACTGCAGCATCATCAAACTCTTTTCTTTGCAACTTGGTACAAATGAGGCTCCTGGGTCTACTGGGAGTTAGGGGCCATTATAAAAATTGGCAATACTGCAAATCTGTTGGAAAAGTCAAAGAGAGATTGTAAACAGTTTTGTTTAAATCTATGGGAAGGCTAAACACGTATCCCACATTTGTACTTTGAGCATTTTACTGCGAGTTATTACTATTCGATACAAGCGGGAATTCAGTAAAGATCAGACAGTTTTTGCTGTCTTATGAGAGTCATCAAGTTGAATTACCATAACAATTAAACAAAAGGCAGTGAAGGAAAAGCTTGCATCCACGTTGTAATCCGAAAAATCAAATATTCATATATGCAATACAGCCTGCCTAACAAATCCCTTGGCAGACACAGTATTAGTACAATCCTGACCTCTACTGGCCACTACTGATCCAAGCTCTGAAATAGAAAATATGTCAATCATATTTATATATTATTCAGAACCCCCAACCCAGGCCAGGGCTTTCTTCCCACATTGGAATGCTGCCTGGACAGAAACAAGAAGGAAGAATCGAAGAATAAAAAGAATCCTTTGAAGTAAGTGCATTGATAAAAACCGCTCTGGATTGGCAGCATGGATGGAAGATGGAGATGGGAGAGAGTGAGTGAGTGAGTGAATGAGTGAATGAGTGAATGAGTTCAAATTAATTAAAGACAAATTGACAAATTAATTTTCTAGTGGGACAAGAATTTTATTTTAAAAATGTGATATAAATATAAACCTGAGTGTACAGGTGAAAGATGGAGAATATATAA
Organism: Percopsis transmontana; assembly: GCA_025447815.1. Lineage (NCBI taxonomy): Eukaryota > Metazoa > Chordata > Actinopteri > Percopsiformes > Percopsidae > Percopsis > Percopsis transmontana. The sequence goes on from JAOEHI010003104.1 coordinate 3,390, forward strand.
TTCAAAATGCAAGAAAACTAGATAGGAAAACAAAAAAAAAAACAACATGCCATTTATCACCACTACCTCTCCCTGCATCCATCCAACATTACCAATCCTCCTAGCTCTCTCCCTGCCATCTCTCTACCCATTCCCTTTCCCTAACAGCAGGAGGGTTCCAGCATCTCCAAGACTGGGGGGAGCAAAAGGCACTGCGGTCTCTGGAGTACAAGTCTCTGAGGAAATCCCAGTTTGATGTGCGAGAGGCAACGTCTTCATTGATTTCTAAACACATCTAATCCACCAAGTGTTTTCAGGCATCACAGCTTCAACAGCTGCATAGAGTTCTGCTACAGATGGGTCTGAAGGCAGAAATCAAAATAGAGGTGAAGCTTTCACAGAAAATGCATTTTACATTAGGGGTGTGCACAGATTTTCAAATATTCAGTTAACCATAAAATAAAACAACTATTCAGGTATTCTTGGACATTGCATCATGGGAATCCAGAGAGGAAGTATGGTGTCAGCAGCATGTAAACATAACAAGCATGTTCAATAAAAAGAAACCTGCAAATGATTATAATATCAATATTAGTCTAACACATCCCTATTTTAGAATGCTTTACAATTGCTTGTATTTACATCTCTCTCATCTCCTCATGACATTAGTGTAGAGCACACTTTAGTGGCTGTATTCTGAAAATGAACAACTGGTCTGAATTTTACAGAATGAGCCGCCATTGTGTACTCTAACCTATACAGTGCACCAGTACAGTGATCATGTTCATGATAAACTTACAGGAGAACTTCTGGAAACCATAATGCAGCAGAAAACTAGATTATATGCATGTCTGGGTGATGGAAAATGCCACATGGAGGTGTTGCCAGTCTTGGAAAACTAATCAAGTATATTTGAAGTGACAGACAAACCCCCCAAAAAACTTAAACATACACAATATAGGCTACCAATAGCCCATAGGCTACACTTCGCCTGCAGTGAATATAAAATATTTCTTTAGTGAATGCAGTAAATTGATTAAAATCTAAACAACAAAGCATATACACCGATCAGCCATAACATTATGCCTAATATTGTGTAGATCCCCTTTTTGCCGTCAAAACAGCCCTGACCTGAGGCATGGACTCCACTAGACCTCTGAAGGTGTGCTGTGGCATCTGGCACCAAGACATTAGCAGCTGATCCTTTAGGTCCTGTAAGTTGTGATGTGGGGCCTCCATGGATCGGACTTGTTTGTCCAGCACATCCCACAGATGCTTGATTGGATTGAGATCAGGGAAATTTGGAGGCCAAGTCATTATACAAACCATTCCTGAACCATTTGTGCTTTGTGGCAGGGTGCATTATCCTGCTGAAAGAGGCCAATGTCATCAGGGAATACCGTTTCCATGAAAGGGTGTACATGGTCTGCAACAATGCTTAGGTAGGTGGTACGTGTCAAAGTAACATCCACATGAATGGCAGGACCCAAGGTTTCCCAGCAAAACATTGCTCAAAGCATCATACTGCCTCCGCCGGCTTGTCTTCTTCCCCATAATGCATCCTGGAGCCACGTGTTCACCAGGTTAGCGACACACACGTCTAGCCATCACAATTTGGCCCTCAAAGTTCCTAAAATTCTTACACTTGCCCCTTATTCCTGTTTCTAACACATCAACATTGAGGACAAAATGTTCACTTGCTGCCAATGTGCAATGATAACAAGATTATCAGTGTTATTAATTTCACCTGTCAGTGGTCATAATGTTATGGCTGATTGGTGTATGAGCCAACTACTTTCAGAAGCTCACATTCCACAGACCAGAGCACATAAAGAACTATTAAAAAGGTAGCACAAAAAGGATGACTTGAATTAATGGTGCTAGCCACCTAAATAGGGTGGGTGGGAATTGTAGGCCTTGTAGCGCACAACTGTTAACTTGCCATGGAAATGACAGGCGTGAGCCTGCCTCCCTTTATTCCTGAAGACAGTTCAAAGGAAGCTCGGTTTGCTAAGCCTTCATTATGGCATGGATAAGCACTAGGTCGAAAATCCGGGTGATTAAGTGTAGCGTTCCTACACATCTCAGTGAATTATCAACGCTTGCCTGTGTGCAAAGGCTGAAAACTAAATACAAGAAGTATAATGCAAACCCATGTTGTACCAATTTAAGCTACACCAAGTGCAGATAGAGATAAATCAGTTTCTGGAGAGAAGCTTTGGAAACATAAATGATAAAAAACAAACAAAAAACTGTAAACAGGTCTTGGATATTGGTTTGACAATAGCACAGAAGTTCAGTTAGTTCTACAATACCATTCTTTGTTGCTTAAACTGATTTAGATAGATGTGCGCTTGGAACCCTGAAAGACATCAAGAAAAAGGCCGAAGAAGATTTCAGGAGAACTTGAACAATGGAGTTCCTTCCATTTCAAAAAGAACATCTTGCCCTAAAAGCCTCTCTTTCTACCTTATTTTCCCTCCCCCCTTTTCTCTCTCTGAATTCCCTAAACTCAGTCTACTATCACCACGTCAGGAAAGTGGAGTTTGACCAGTGGACATTTACATCCATGAAAAATGAGTGACACATACAGAAAGAGACAGTTAGCCATGAGTAAATGATCTTTTCAGATAGCTCAATGAATGATAGATCATTCTGAAGTGGCTATAAACAGCCTAACCATTTAGTAAACATATTTTATTAATTCTTGGATGTACAGTACTGTATCAGTGATTAATATACTGTAATTAAAATGAAATACTTACTCTGTGTAGCCAACTGCATTTACAGTAACATAAAAACAAATATCCTGTCGCACACAAAGAAACATCATTAGCACTTGCTTAGCCTTGAAGCACTAATTGAAACATTTTGCAGGTGAGACTGCTACAGGTCCATTTCTTGACCTTCACTTATAAAGGTATAGCTTGGTATGCATTTGCTTTCTTAATTACTCCATCTTCCAGGGACTTCCAGAGCTTTTCTGATGCCTATCTGCTTCAATGCCACCGCCAGCACCTGTTACAGATGACCTTGATAAGGGAACCAAGGAACATAGATATGGATAAGAACAAAGCTACTTTAATACTGAAGCTGACAAATGGCATTACGCAGCTGTTAAGTGCAACAGTTATCTTAAAGACTACCATCCAGTCACACACATATCTAAAAATAAATGCACTGTGTTTTTCTGTTATCCATTAGGCTACTGGCATTCTGTAAAACTGCCTTGTCAAAGTTATGCTTGTTTGCCTCCTGGTGTTCAGCTGAGAGGGCTTCACTGCCAATGCTGAAAAGCACTTCTTGGCAGTGAGCTCAAAACTTCTTCTCTTAAACTTTGTCTTAAGATCTATAGCACGTTAGAAGAGATACAATGTTAAATTCATGTTAAAATCATTTTAGTTGACATTGTGACCTTTACTGTACTGAGGTGCAGTGTATATATATATATATGTGTGTGTTGTTGTTGTGTATTTTGTACCTAGTGATACTACCCAGTATGAGCCGTACAACAGAGAAACAGACACCTATGCAGAATCTCCTGTTACATACATGCAAGCCCTCTGGTGGCTGAGAATCTGCCAAAGACTGCCTGCTGGTGTGTTTACATTTACAGCATTTAGCAGATGCTTTTATCCAAAGCGACGTACATTTGTCAACAGTTGAACTGGTTAACCACCAGTTTTTGCAAAGAAATAACATTCTTGCAAAGTGCTAAATATTCTAAGAGCTGATCTAACAGAGTAGAAAAGAGGAGATTATTAAAAAAAACTAAAAGAAGGAGGATTGAACAGGGATTTTTATAGAGGATTTTTGTTAGTAGGATTGGTGCTATGGAGGTAGAAAGATCGGTGGCCGAGGTACCAAGGTGGATTTTGAAGAGGTGGGTTTTAAGTCTCTTGTGGAAGATCGGTAGGGATTCTGCTGTTCTGTCTGCTGCGGGAAGCTCACTCCACCATTGCAGTGCCAGGACAGGAGTCTGGACTGGGCTGCGCGACACTTACACGCAGCTCATAGCTTTATATCAGAGCTCGTGTGTGATGTTGACAGATCACTGTAGCTGAAGGATGTCACACACCTTCACATCTGTGCGCCTTCTAATTATTAGCTTGACACACAGGAACAGAAGACACATTACATAGGCACACTAAAACTGACTTTTGAGTTGACATGCTGTGAAAACCCCCAATTTTTTTGCAGCATGAAACTATAATTAAATACAGCTAAATTGTCCTTTATAAATGTAGACATTACCAGCAGGGTACAAAGATCTTATGGGTCTATTTTGACTGAGCCTTCTATCAAGAGCCTGAGAAATTTCTATCCGTGGGACATGGAGAATGGAAAAGAACACTACTGAATCTCAAACATGGTCTTTTCTTTATCTGTTTATCTGTATGTCACAGAGGTCTGGCTCCTGACTTTTAAAGCTTTCAATGGAATTCACTAGCAGTCTAGCAAGCCTCCTGGGACCGCGGCTGGTTGCATACCTCTGCCTTACTCCTTAGTTTCCGTGACCACCATTGCCACAAGAGACCACTTGATTACAACCAATGCAAACCGGTGGTTCATCTGTACTCTAGCTCAATGCAAACATGATGCAGAGATGAGAAAGCCAATTCCTGGAAGGAAGCGAAAGAGTAGGGAGGGAGAAGGAAAAGTGCCAGAGGGCCGGGGGAAACAAGCAAAATAACAAAGACAACGATGGGGGAGGGCAGAGCAAGGCAAGCGTAGCGAAAGCTAGCAAGAGTGATGGAGGGAACTGAGAGAGGGAAATAAATTGAAAACGACACATTGGGCCAAAAGATGTCAGTGAAGGCAAAGGTCAAACTAAGATTTATATCAGAGCTCCACAGCTCTCCGGGTTCGTACCATCACTAAGCGTCAGTCATTTATCAGAAGACCCCTGCGGGCCAGACACATAACCCTTTACAAATGTATCTACCTTTAAGCAGACAAAACATAGCATTTACACAAGAACAATGCCACTCCCACCAAAAAAACAAAACACAGAAAAAAAAACACAAATTTGCCTCCTGATTCAGACAAGCGCTGCCATGTGCCACAGATGTGGCTAGTTTTCACTTCAAAAGAGATCCTGAAAGAGGGGACAGGAGAGCAGAAAGAGCGTTGGCACCATTACTGATAAAGCCTTTCCAGCCAACGCCATTTCACTGGAGGCTTTCCATCTCCATGCCAATACCCAGACACAGTGATACATTTGCTGAGATTCTATTGAGTGGCATTGGCCACCGTGTGTTTCTCCCATCTCCTCCCCGTCACCTCAAACCGAGCCCTGTAGAAACAGCAAGAACCACCCCCTCAAACACTCTTCTTTTGTAGAGGGCCATTCATATGCCTGGGCACCCCGACAGTTTTATTTGCTGGCCACCTTGTTAACACTGTGAATAGCAGGCGGGCCTGTGTTATGTAGATCAGACTGGGTTACCGAGGGGACAAACGTCAGTGGAGCCATTCAGGGCCGGGTTAAAACTCAACCCCAATCCCTCCTGTTCCACCTCAATCTCCCTCCCTCTCTCTTCCTCTCCACTCTTCTTTTCTCCTTCTCGCCCTCCCACTCAACTGCTTGTAGCCAGCTAAGGTTTCAGCTAAGGCCCTGATGAATACAAGGCTTTGTCCAGCGCTTGACAAGTATGCCAAATACTCAACCTGAACTAAACCTCACTGCCTACAGTAAAGTTTTATGGTGTGCTGTAGTCAAATGGAAACATATTCTAAATCCTCCTATACAGCCCGATTCATCTAGGTCAAGTGTAACCTTTTAAGCCGACATTAGTATTGACAGCAACAGCGCTAACCTGCCTCCTCCCTGTTATTGAATGTGATGCTACAAACACACCAGCGTAGAATACAAGTGGGTCATGCGATCAGGCCTATCAAATAGCACCTTCACACCTCAGTCTCATGTTAATAAGCCTTGTAATGAGTCTCATTAGCACAAGGAAAATCAATCAAGCCAACGGCAAGCATTAATAATTCAGAAGGATTGTGTCGTGCAAGCCAAATGCACCTCGGGTCCTAACCTGCTCAGCCTACTGAGTAGCACAGGCACTCTATAACACAGGCTGGCAGGTCACATAAGCTTGGAGCTTACACCGTAAAATGAGTTTTCCCTTTGTTCAAAGAAAATTCTATTTATGGGGTTAAACATATAGTAAAAGAGGTGAGAACGTTTTACTGTAAAATGTAATATAAAACAAAAAGGATTAAAGGATTAAAGTATACTACAGCATATTTCCAAGCTTTGCGACAGTAACACATCTAAAGCTAATTCTGGTGGCCAGTGGTCAGTAGGGAAGTGGGAACACTTGACTGGCTTCTGTCTGAAAGGGAAATGGCTCAGCGTGCAGCATGCACAGTCAACCTTCTATGAATGACAGAAAAGACCCCAGAACACAATCTCTTATAGGCAGCACGGAACAGGAACAGAGGACAAAGGGATGGGGAGGGGGTACCCTGATGACTTCATTGTATAAATAAATCTCTTGAATATTAAGGAAAACTATTTCAGTGAATTCGAAGATGTACACAAATTTAATCGCAATGTAGCACAATTTACATATTGGTGAACAAGCCCTTTTTTGTCCTGTTACTTACTGTTCTCTGGCTTCAGCTGGTTAATTAACTTAATGGCCCACGGCCGTAGGATATGGTATGGTACCTGGTCCACCCAGCTCCCTATCTTTAACCCTAAGGTCAGCTAAAGTCCACCACATTCCTCATGAAAACACACCATCACAACCCTATCTGTGTCAATCGCCATGAAAACCTGCTTTCGTGCTTGAGACCAAGGGAGGGAATGCTTCTTTGTAAACTTGGCATGTTTTCTCTTTAGCAACAAAGACTAGTCAGAGCCATAAAAGAGGATTGACCCTCTGCACACAAAACAGAACATCCCAAGACTTTGTTTGTCAGAAATATCTTCTAAAAAGTTGTGGGACAGTAAAGCTAATTAAGGCCACATTCCAAGGGTGGCTGTAGTTGGTTGGGCTGAATACAGTAGTTAATGTTATAGCAAAGGAGGCTGAATGACCTTTAGGGCCCAGACATATTTTATTGTGAATTTCTATTAGAAGGGAAAAGCATGACTAATGCAAAGCTGCTGTGTCAACTTCCAATAATGGCTTAAATAGCTCTAGACAGCCTGAATTTTCATGAATTAAAGTGCTTTTATGTGACTTGTGTTGTGTTCATAAAACACATGACAGTCGTTAAATTGTAACATCTGAGGGCAGACATAATTTTCAGGTATTATCAGTGGTTTTCTGCCAGTAACCACCTGTCAGTGAAACACATTAGGCCTTAAGATGGTGCTGTTGCTCATTTGCATCTTACATGAAGCAATATTTATAGATATGTCCAGATGTTAAATGTTATAGGCTAATTTAAATAATAATAATAATAACAATAACAACAATAATAATAATAACAATAACAACAACCTAAATAAACTCATAAGTTTAAAGCATGTCAAATATAAAGAATTAATGTCATAATTATTATATTCACTAATTTATGTTTAAATTGCGTAATTTTCTCTAAATTAAATATAGTTAGGACTGGGTTGAAGAAGTGTATTATACTATGATCTTTTAAGACTTGTGAGCATCAGTTCATCATACTGTACGCGTTTCACCATTTACCAACTTTCTGACACTTGCCTAATTTTTGTTGTTCCGCAGCTTTCAAACCTCTGAGAACCTGTGTAACATCTCTGGCAAGAGACAACCTTACAACTCCACAGTCGGAGGGAAGGCATGTGCATTGACTGCTTCAGTCTTCGCTCCTGCACAACTGGCTTTTTACAATAAAAACAACCACCTTCAGCAAGTGGGAACAAAGACTACCTCACTCTGCAACGCGTGCCTGAATCTAATGAATGGTTTAGGCAAGTCAAAGGTATTTCATCCCCAGCATCCCTTTACTCTTGTGGAAGAAAGTTTACACAGCAGTGACACAGAGAATTGGAGGTTATAAATAAGAGTATAGGATTGAAGAGAAGAAAATATTTGCCAAAACATTGGGAAAATGTTGCAAATAGCTACTTGATTAAAGCTTAGGGTTAGTTATACACATCTACTGTAGATCAATGGATGGACTCGACAGACCACATTAAACCCGAGTAATAAAGCGTTACTATATCTAACTTTGAGTCAGGAATCTCTGGGGTTAGTGAGGCTAGGATAACTGCACCTCAGAAATGAGCAGATGGAGTGTCTGAGGGAGCACACGGTGTATGTGTTTTATTATCAGGATGAGAAGACAAAGTGTTCAAACCTCCATTTATGCAGAGTGAAGCCGGGGCACTGCTCTCCACATGTGATGCAGGGTTGTCCTCGCTGTGGCTCAGCAGGGTTCAGCTAGAGACAAACAAACTACTGAGTGATGGCACTTCAACTAGAGGCTATGGGCTAATGTCTAAACCATGTAGAGGACAGCTCAGCAAGCACCATATGCTTCCACTGAATAATGCAGGTTTGGTTGTCCCTAGTGAGGGGCCTCACATCATATTTTCACTTACAGACTTTTTACAGAATTTTATTATTGAATAACAATTTGCAATATGTTAAAAATTACAATATGGATGTCTAGGGTATTCAAAATGTTACGTTGTAAAACATTTGATCTTTTTAATTAAAAAAATAAAATAAATACAATATATTGAATTATGGATTGAATTAGGAATAAAGGATGAGAAGCAGATAATTCTCCAGTTTATATGTCTTCAAGTACATGCATGGCACACAAAACCTAGGATAACAGCTTGTCTGGAACCATGAGTGGAAAAGCCACCATCTAAAAACAGAGGAAATAGCTATAGCCTACTCTTTCATCACAATAACTATGTTGTTTAATGAGGCTTGTGCCAGTGCGTTATCTTTACTGAACAGATGTAACTTGTTAAAGTGCCCTTAAGCCACGGGACAAAGAAGAATCAGCAGGAAAATATATTCTCATTAAAAGATCACACAAACAATATGCATAGGACATATTTACAGCAACCTAATAAACCCGTCACACCTGTAGTCTAGTTTAAGTTTGGCTACATACCGATCTGCTGGGATCTCTTTTCTTGGAATTGCGACTGAACATCACAGGCGGTTTGACAGGCTAGATCCAGGACAGGACTTGAAACCGATTAAACTTACAATCGAGACCAATGTCCTGAAAGTGACTCAGTAGTTAATTATAGCTACCTATCGTGGCTCTCGACTTCCCAAACAAACACAGACACCTCGCAATTCTATCCACCTATGACCTATCCCATTACTCCGCTTGATTAATGAATGAAGCTGCGTGGTTTCCGGAGAACAGCACCACCCATTTTACACACAGCCAATGAAATCCTAGACACTGATAGGACACCCTAAAATTACAAACTTAGATATAGATATATTAATTACTAAATATAACAAGCTATCATCAAATAGAATAGAATAGTTTTTACCAATTAACATTATTTTACATTGCACAAGTACAAATGTGTACAGTATGTGTACAAGTTTACATACTGCCTCCTTCAGTCTAATTATAAAACCATTTTTGACATCAGACATGACATCACCGTCCTAGCTCCAGGCAAACAACATACTTTTGTACGAAAGAAAAGATATATAGAAACACGGCACCATCTGACATAGTGTTTTGTTGGATTTCTCACTGTCCACTGATAGAGCAAAGCGTTTTGAACATTACCAGTACAGGCTCTCTGGGAGAGTGCTCTTTATCCTATGACACTGTCTCTGAAAGGAAGCAAGTACTCTTCATTGAGCTGTATCTAGAATAGTTCTACTTCTCAACGCACTTTCCTCAAAGCTCTTTACTGTCTGCAATCACAATGGCTATTCTCTCCTGGATATCTTTATAATAAACACACTCTCAGCACGAACAGTATGAATATGAGTGACTTTTATGTGACTCATTAAGGACAACTTCATTCATCTCTTTCAGTTCTCATGGCATGATGTTGAGCAAAGCACTTTATTCTCAATTGATCTATTATAGCTGCGACTTGTAGCAAACTGGAGATGGTGATATGTGCTGGGCAGATCCCAAGAAAAAACACATGCGTACAGTAGGCTACTGTACAATCTTCTGTCCCCACGGAGGTGCTCCTCAGAACCTCAGTTGTAATTAAGAAGAGGTTAAAAGTCAATGGGTTTTTATATAGGAAAGCTGGATTGGGTAAAAAATAGAAAGACAGTTGACATATGTATGTATATAATGGCATATATTGTATCTCCTAAAGTGAAATCACACATGAATAAACCTTGAAACACTCACATGCACCTGCGGATAACATCTATACAGAAAAGAACACGGGGTGAACAGGTGATACATATAATGTTGACGTGTACATTACATTCAGAGAGATACACAAACACACTCATGTTTAGGCTGACTGTAGTGTGCAGTGATCTGAAGGCCAAAGTAATCCCAGTACCTTGAGGCTCATGACAATGAAGTCAATGAGATCTAACCTGTGGCCATTATCCCCTAAATATGTTCCTCACATCAAAACATTTCCAGCTTTCTTCATCAAAAAACATCATTGCTCAGACATACTGTACAAGGAATGCAAGGGGTAATTCAGAGGGTTTTAGAATGTGTGTACAATCCTCGTCTTTTGCTTATACTACTGTCACACATCATATATCGTATACAGTATATTGTATAGGGTACAGTGTAAATGTGTTGGTGTGTTGTTTTTACTATTATTTTACAGCAGACCCACACGTCCTTTCAGTACTTATCTGGTTGCAATGAACATTATGTTCTAGTCTGAGCAGCCTGGTTCACCACTCTAATCTTTGTGGGGAGGTCTAGGAATGTGCCGTACAAAGAAGCAGATAACTGTACTAACAGCAATGGGAGAGGGATATGTGTTGTTAATAACCAGCTAATAACCAGCTTCATCAGATTCTCTACAGTGGGATATTATAATACCTATTGCAAAGCAGTTATACACTGGATCACTGACACAAACACACATACACGCACACACAGATACAGTTAACACACACCAAGACACCAATCCCATGCATAAAAGCATAAAGCTGCATTTAGTTAAAGTACACAGTGACTGCTTCAAGTTCTAAGAGGGTTTGGACGAGATATGGCAGCAAGGAGGTTATTGTAGACTCTGGTCTTGATAACAGTGGAGTAGCCTAAGCAATTTACCTGGATATCTAAAAGAAACTCCATAGTATACAATTATAACTAAATGATAAAATGATTTTGCATTATCGAAATGTTGATGAGCTTATACAGGTACATCTATAAATGTAAATTCAACAACCACACTCTTTATTTCGCATACTTAAAGGGTCCATGTACTTAAACATACAATAATGAACATTTAATGTAAGGTAAATGTGAAATAATAGGCTTCAAGTTACAATATTCCAAATGTGAATAATTTTTCTTTTACATGTTGAGAAATAACCCTTATCTTTGAGAGGTTTTGAGCGGTTGTCACCTGGCCGTGAGAGTCAGCAGGTGTTTGCGGATGGCATGGTGTCAACACAACACTGCTATGGGAGGGTTCCATGGAGATGACAAACAATAGGTAATCCATGTGAGCTTCAAGGCAAACAAACTTCCACTCCTTACATCTAATACATTACCAAGGCAATTTCACACAAAGACATGAGCCATAACAAACCTTTCACGTTATATGCAGCATAGATTGTAGCTTATCATGTGAAACATCTTGTATGTCAGTATATAGTCTCTAACCTTAGTCAATATCCCTAACACAGGCTGTCAGTAAGATTAGTTCCAATTCAGTGACCATGACACATTACCCCCTACATTGTCAACACAACCAGGGTTCAGTGGAATCTCCATGCTTACAGTCAATGGAGGTGTCGCCCTTTGATTTTTTAGCATATTCATTAATCGCCAAATACCTGTGGGGTTAGAGAGAACTAGCATAACTAGGTGTCTCACCCTTGTAACATTATATATAAGTCTGCATCAATCTGTAGTCACAATCTACTGATACTATACTTTAATTGACACAGAGACAAAGATCTTGTCATGTGTAATTTGAATCTACCGAGCAAAGATTCTCATTTTGAAAGCCAAACCCTGTTTACTATGAAATGCTACACTTAATATTACATTAACTTTATGAAATGTAGACCTAATGTAAGATTAACATTTCTACAATGTTACTACTACCGTCTACTTACGTTACTTCAAATTGTGTAACTATTTTTTAAAAATTTGACAACCCCCTGGTGTTGATAAAGCACTCTTCCCTTCCCTTTCCAATTCATGTGTGCTTATCCTCAATGTCAGTTTTGAAAGAGGTGAGCAGAAACTGTTGACAGATACTTGGCGAGTCAGGCCTGCGTTGGCTTCCCTTGTTACCGTTTTCATTTTCAAACCTTTCAAAACAATATGAAATATAGATAACGTCTTCTCATATAGTATATCCCCAGGCCTGTACATAAGTTCCCTAATTACGTTAATGGGACCCCATAGTCACTATCCTGACTGAGTTCTGGGGTGGAGAGACGTGACACCAAGTGAAACACCTTAGTAAACAAGATTGTTTTACAATAAAAAGCAGGAGCAGTTTCCTAGAAGGCTTCTGTCACAACCGGACCCAGGCATTTATAGTGTTAATAAAAGTGTCAATAATAACGATTAAGTGAAAGCAATCCCAATTTCATAGGTGGGCCATGTTGTAGATATCATATAACTATTATAGGCTGCAACATATTTAAATTGTATATGAAGGACATTCTTAGGAATATAAATAAACACATCCAAAAGACAAAAAAAGTGTCACCAGAAGGCTCGTTTTATGACATCACTGAATGGTCATTTATCCTCTTTTATGATAAAAGGCTATGAACATTTAAAAACAATACAACAAACATTACAATAAATACCTTCATAAGAAACAAAGCATATTGTTTATCTTTTAATGCATTAAGTGTGATAATGATAGCATGTACAGTTTCTATAACCTGATAATCAGGTCAAAAATGTAAAATAGTATAGTAACAGCTAATTAAATACATTTAAATATCCTAATAATCCCTTCATTTATGGCACCTGAGAAATCCTTGGACTGATTTAATATCCTGACCATCACAAATACAAGAGCAATACAGTATTGTGATTGTCAGGACAATTTTTTTTTACAATCACTTTTTCACTGATAATGTTAGAATTCCCTTTGGCATGTAAATAGGCGTTTAGCACATAATCTCGTAAAGCGCTGAAAAAGGCACTAAGTGTACAATGGCAAACACGTTTTTCTTTCATCAACATGTAATGGCTTTAGAATCATAACAAATTTAACATGATAATTAATATCTGAATCAGTTTTTGTCTGACCACTTTTGTAATTCCTTCTGTTACACTCTATTGCATATCATTGATTAAAAATATAAACAAATTACATAGACAAAAAAGTACCCTGATATTCTCACCAATAACAACAACTCAAAATGCTTCAAACATGAGCATACAGTATGAACTTAAACACGTCTTTACATTTTATGCGCACATTCTTGAAGACAAGCATGGACAATTGAACATAAGGTACAAAAAGCAATTCTTAGCAGGCAGCATCTGGACAGGTTAGCCTACATAGGTTATTATGCAGTGGTGTCTCCAAGGCAGGTCTGGGGCACTACTGTACATCTAAACAGTATCTAGTGCATCTTTACTGGCCTGAGGTCAGTTAAGGATTCTTTCATGTTGCTCTAGATATGATAAACTGCCTCCATACTAAAAACCCAAGGCTAATGGCGCCCCCTTGTCATTGTTCACCTAAGAGATATGAACACAGGGGAATGCCATTCCCTCTGATGTCTGGAATTATATCTCAGCGATACGTTTAGCATGAAAGCCTCTCCTCATACCACAACTTTGCGAGTATGTGTTTGTTGTTCATTTGTTTCTTTGTGCATGCGTTAGAGCACAGTATGGGCATGGGCAGTTGTTTGCCTGGGCTGTTTGGGCTTCTACAACACAGTCCGTCACCACATGAACTGAATCTGAATTGACCTCTTTCCTAAATGGAGCTATCTAGACATTCTGAAAGCTGTATGAAATGTACTAAATATCGTATCATTAGAGATGTTTATATTTATGTATCCTTCTTTTGTTTTTATAGTTCACTGGTGGCAGTCAACAGTGCTTGTGGGAAATTCAAAGTAGCTACTACTCTATGACTGCTATACAGGCAGTGGTCGGGTTGGATGGGTCAATAGTTTGACTGAGGTAAGTGTGAGTGTAAAGCAGAGAATAAGGTATAAAGGTCATAAAGGCCCACTGAATGAAGAAACCTGGCTGCATACAGTATGAACGACTTAGTGTGTGGCAGCTATCATACAATAGAAACAACAAGTAAGAACATATGGCATTTTAATAAGTGCAGTGTGGATTCCAAATCCAAATTCAAAGGCATATTTTGGCAAGTATCTGATGCATAGCCGAGAAAGGCTGTGCGGCATTTGCTCTTGAAACCAAACCTTTTATTTATCTTACAATATAAAAATAAATGTGTAGTATAATAAATAATTATTTTATTTACCGCGGCATGTACAGTACTTACACAGATGCATTTACACTATGTACACGTTTAAAGGCTGGAGGTTGTTTGAAGGACGGGTTGAGCCCTAAGCCAGCTGTAGCACCACTGGAAGAGAAGAGACATCTTGGCATGATAAGCACCTGATGAGAACTGTCAACAAGATGGAGATAGATGTCATAAACAAGACAGATTGCCACAACAGTGACAAACACTCAATATTAGTCATTGGGAGCAGATAAAGTGATATCAGACAGAAGAAAATTGTCTATTCACAAAAAATGACCAAAAAAACAAAAACACCGATCACTTTTAATAAATAGAACTGCTGTAATCCTTTAGTTTATACCTGTTTGACGGCATTAGATCTGTGTCAATGTTACTTGTAGATCAGAGCTAGAGGATGGAGTACATTTTCCACAGTAGCCCCCACACATCCCTGTTACTCTGCTGCCATCCTGTGGGCAAGGAAGAAATATAATCTACAGTAAGTGACTTGGACCGTAGAATGACTGTTGGTGCCACACTGGTGGTGGTTTGAGTGTCTCAGAAACAGCTGAATGCACAACAGTCAGACAGTGGTGCGAGGAACAAAAAACATCCAGTTAATCGTTAATGGGAGAGGAGAGAGGAGCCATTCTGAGGAGAATGGCCAGACTGGTTCAAGCTGACAGGAAGGTGACAGTAACCGACACATTACAACAGTGGTATGAAGAACAGAATCCATCTCTGAATGCAAAACATTTTCTCACAGAATATGAATAAATAGCTGAGCATTTCACTTTGATAGCATGGTAAATGCCTCTGCTTGTACCAAGTGGGCTGGAATTTCATCTCTTGTAGTAAGCTAAGTAATAGGGTTTGTTTATTGGCAATGCATCTTGCATTCATTTCTCAAACGTCTGCCTCAAACAAAGACGGGGACCCATGGAAATGGATCCAACAGATACAAAGCAGACTACCTCTTTGAATAACAAGCTGAGAAGCCGCAGCTAGTTAATGAACAGCACTTCACTGGAATCATTTGCATGCAACATATTAGGCAGGTCCACATACACTTTGAGAAACAAAAAAGTCAATTGCGTGGTGTTAAATGTGCCAAGAACACTATCCCACGGCATAGCATCCAAGGCATGCAATGAGTTTGTCTAATCTCATCTGGAGTGCTCCGTCCATCTGCCCCACCTCAACCTGGGTTCATTTAAACAGCTCAAGGACCCTGAGCAGGACGGCTGGATATAAAGACCAGACCGTGTTTGAACACTTTTTGGCATCTCCTCTCCCTCCTGTTTTCGGCTTGCCAAAAAGCGATCTCCATTTCAAAAGCATGGGAGGTGGGGGTGATGGGGGGCGGGGGCATGCACTTGACTGAGCAGCTGCCCAGTAAGGCTCCTCTCTCTGGAGGTTTTTGAGGAGCCAGAGGAGCAAGAGGAGCCTGCGATACAGAGCCCATTTGGGATCATGCCCGGACTCTCTGAAACCAAGACAAGAAGGAGAGAAGGGAGGAAGGGAGGGAGGAAGGGAGGGAGAAAGGGAGGGAGGAAGGGCGGGTGGTTGGACGGATGCAGTGTGGAAAAGTTGTGCCAGAAGGGGTGCTTTGAGTCTTTCAGAAACTGCTGCTCTCCTGGGATATCCCAGTTTATAGAGAATGATGCGAACAAAACTAAAAAACATCCAGTAAGCGCCAATTTTTTGTTGATGTGAAGGAGAAGGGCCAGACTGGTTCAAGCTGACAGGAAGGTGACAGTAACTTGAATAACCATGAGTTATTACAGTGGTATGCAGAAGGGCATCTCGTATCTCATTTTGAACGCACAAACACGTCAAACCATGAAGTGGATGGGCTACAGCAGAAAACCACTTTATTAGGTTAAATGTGTACATAATAAAGTGTATGAATCATTTCATATATTTTAACAAACTACCCAATGCAAGCAACTTTTTCTCAATTCTCAATATATTTTAATTTAAAATTCTTAAAAGTTGTATTTTATCAATACCTGTGATTTGTGTATATCAGCCACAGCATAATTTCCCTGAGAGATCCAGTTAGCACCCTCAGCCACCTGAAAACCTGTTCCCGAGAGGTTGATTCGGAAATGTCCCTGTCAAATAAAGAGAAGTAAAAGGGAAAAACAAAGAGAGAATTAAATTCCACACCACACCACAGGGGGCAGTGTTGCATGAGCAATATACAGTTCAGAGCTTTAAAGGCCACCGTATAACACATCATATCCTGTATGCGCATCAAACACAAATTTACATATTAATATACCTAACAGATATAAACCCCTACACAAATATAAATGAAACCAAAATAGGGCATTTCATTTACTTTTATGAGAATTGAGCATCACTTGCAGAAACAAGACTGCTTTACATAGTGCTTCCCAACTGTACATTATTTGCTGTATTTAATTATTAGATGATGAGTTTTGTGTGGATCCGGTTATAGTCTCTTTTAGTGGCCTCCTCCAAAGTGGAAGATGAGAGAAGCAGGTGAAAAGTTTACTTTATAAGACTTTATAAAACGTTTACTGGCTTTCCCTGGTGGTAAGCCAAACATTCCCACATAGAAGACTGTTCATCTGGGCTGCAGATTAAAAGCAAACTGCTAGTTGGTGGAGTTGGAGTGTGGGAACCGCACAGAACTGCCCATATAGATCATGTCACTACAGTACAGTAGGCACACACACTCAAACACATGCACACACACACACACACACACACACACACACACACACACACACACACACACACAAACACAGGAAGACTAATGAAAAATGGAGCTTCAAGGTAGCATCAATACAGTGTTTACACTATAGCTGTTGCAGTCTTCACCTGTGGACAGCGGGCGGCACTATAGCAGTCTCCAGCTGTGGCAAATGGGACTCTGTGGCCTTCGCGGGTGGATGCAAACTGCCAGTCTGTGGCTACATGACGAGATAGAGCGACAGCCATGATATGACATGATTTGATGTAAGGACGTCAACCCATATAAATAAATGAATCGTGATTGTCTAAACTGACTACTCTGCTATAACTACACTGTACCAGCACCCAGTCTTAACATTGTGTTTTAGCATCTTCTGCAATGGTAAAACCTAAACCAGTCAAGGCCACTTAATGGCCTTGACAACTGTATGCCTAGTTTAATCATCTTAGTGCTATCTATTTATCTAAACACCCAAACCTTTTAATCGAGAATAGCTTAAATGCCCCTCGAAGACATCTTGAGCCCATTAACTCCCACAAGCATGGAGATAATTAAATGCTGATGGAGGCTCTTATTTTAGAGTAGCTGCAGAAAGTTGTCAGGCTTTCACATTTGGACGTTCTTTAGCGAGAGGGTGTCACTGAGAGTGTGTATACAACATAACATGGAACTAATGGGCATGTGTGTACGTGTTGGGTTTGTGTTTACTGTGTGTGTGTGTTTATTGTGTGTGTGTGTGTGTGTGTGTGTGTGTGCGCGTGTGTATGTGACTCACTGATGATGTGCATTTTGCTGAGGTCGAGGCGGACCTTGGAAAAGGTAGAGAGGCCAGCGGCCGAGTAGTCCCTCCGACATTCACAGTCCTCTCTCCTGGAACCATTGGCTGGACACTGGGTGGGGTCGTTCAGTCTGGAAAATGCAGAGACACACACACA
The DNA here is from genome assembly GCA_025447815.1 of Percopsis transmontana. Taxonomy (NCBI): domain Eukaryota; kingdom Metazoa; phylum Chordata; class Actinopteri; order Percopsiformes; family Percopsidae; genus Percopsis; species Percopsis transmontana. Next base: position 21,598 of record JAOEHI010003104.1, read on the forward strand.
CACACACACACACACACACACACACACACACACACATGTAGCAGTCCAAACTATGTAATCCCACCTCCAGTCTGGGGGCTCTGGTGCTGGCGGAGGCTGTTTTCATTATTATCGTATTCATTGTTTACCTGAAGCCAAAGACCTCTGAAAAATTATCCTGTTCTCCGGCCGACAGCGTGATGTACTCTTGCGGCCTTTCTGTCTGCATTCCTGCACAGTAGACCTGAGGAGGTGGAGGAGTGGGAGAAGGAGGAGAATAATGAATGATGTAGGTAAAGGAAGTAGGTAAATCAGGAGATTGAAGGAAGAAGAGGAAAAGAAGCAAGTGGTTCAGGATGAGGAAGTGAAAGTGAGAAAAATGAAAAAGGAGGAGACAGTAGAATAGATTGTGCAGTAGGTGGAGAGATGATGAACAGAAACAGACACTTTATTAGAAATCGTCAAAGCACAGCAAAAACCTATTAAATCTGACTGGGGTTACAGCCCAAAATTAAAATCCATTATGAAGTCAGCCTGTCTAAAGATCCTGCTATAAATATGCTGTAATGTGCTGTGTCTGTTCCTAGCATAGTACAAGGGCAAGTGGAAATCAGTTTTAAATGCTGCAGAAGACAGACACACAGGACAGGACTCAGGATAAAGAGAGCTCTCCCCTCGTATACGAAGCCTTTTTAAATGCTGCCCTCCTGCATTTATGATGCTATATGTGTCCTATGAGATTACCTCAAGTGCTTTTCCTTGAATATTGAGAAAGTGTTCGCCATCTGGGAGGGGGCCGTTCCTGTTCTGGACGTCTTGACAGCTAACAGGCAAATGGCCTGGAAAACAAAAGTGAATTAGAACTGAATAAGTGCATCGTGTAAGGATTTGACCACAGTCACTATGACAGGCAGGCCCACAAGCAGTGCAACCAGAAACAAGTGCATGTAGTACATGCATACACACAGACACACACAAATGCACACATTTCTGAAGTTAATCCAAGCGTGGCAAATTTCAGCATTGAATCAGAGAAAGTGAATAGCCGCGCCCTCTTTGATGCCGCCCAGTCCCACCGTAGGGGAGTAAATACACAAGCGGACAGTCCAGACTTGGATGTTTGTCTTGGATCAGTATTTCACCAAGGGCCAAATCTTGGAGATGGAAGAGATAAAGTCAAGCCATACCCGATATTGAACTGGGGAGAAGCGTAGCTAGTCCGCGGAGGCCTTGACCTTTGTGTAGGAGCAGCATAGGTCTACGATGGGTACTCACAACTGGGATTGCTGCAGACTTCCCTGGCTGCAGGCCTGCTGTCCTGAGGACATCCATTGATGTCCTGAGCATCGGCTGACACGCACTGCACTGTCCTCTCCATGACTCCATCACCACAGCTCACCGAGCACTGGAGGGGCGGAGGGCGATGGAAATGTGGTCTTAAGAACAACTGTCTACAAAAGGACCGCTACAAGGTTTCATTCCAAATCTGTTTAAATAATTCTGCGTTTCCATTCAACTTTACAGTTGACATGCAATAGGAGGAGAGGGAGAGAAGGGTGTGAGACTAGAAGTACTGTAGGGAGAGGAGTAGAGAGAAGTGGGGAGAGGCAACATTAAATCTGATTTTACTATATTTCTATATGAAAACACATGATATAACATACAATATTACATTTGATAGTATTTTGTATTATAATATTATATTAACGAATGAATGAATGTTATATATTATTAAACGACATAATATCAACTCTGTCGTCCAAATCTTTGTTTCCCCAATAAATCATCATGCTTGTACTAATATGCTTGTACTAATTCATCATAGAATTCCATAACATTTGTGTCCAAGATGCCGAGAGTACACCCACGTGCCATCGGACAAAACATTTTGTATTAAGTATTATAAAGTATTTTCATGCTTGAAGTTAAATGGAGAAGAGCCTCACTTACCGGTCCCCAGATCCCGACCCTCCATTTCTGCGGAGGCAGGCACGGGCCTAGATTACATGGCATATAGCTCTCAGGGGGGGTCCCGAGGCAGTTTGAGGAAGACTGATGACCGTACTCATAGTTATCATTCCCAGCATGCACCTCACTGCAGGACACCAGGCGCCGACGGTAGCCATGGCCACAGCTGGCTGAGCACTGAATAGGAGAGAGTCACTCTTGATATAACAACAAGCCTTTTATCATTTTTATTCCACTAATGGCAGTTTAATTTTATGAGCTTGTTGTCTGTACAGTATTGCCTGTTCAGAGCACATCAATGGCGTTGAGGTTATCATAGTTTCTGTTAGCACATCACTTGATCAGCTACAGGGCCCACGTATTTAAGCTAACAGCTTCAATGGCTCTCACCTCGGTCCAGTCCCCTGTGATCCAGATGATCTCACAGGCATGGCCTTTACAGCTCTCTGAGTCAGGAGGTCTAAGCTGGTTCACACAGTACATCTCGTGGACCTCGTCCTGGTTCTGGTCCACACACTGTAGGTCTCGCCGTCGGTGGCCTGACCCACACGACGCACTGCACTGGGGTAGCGGAGGGAAGAAGAGAAGCAGAATGGAGTTTGGTCTATAATGATGCTTAGTGTTGTATATCTCGTATTTACAGATACACTGTAGGTCTAGTAGCCACTTTGGATCTAAGTGGATGTAGTTAACAGCTTTCACTTCTCTCCAGAAGTAAATAAGTAGGTAAACATAGGCTAGTGGATTTTCTCATTGCGAAGTAGTGTTTCCTAGTAATAATCAGAGTAACACTGCCTGGTCCAGACAAGACTGAAACCTTCATCACATGAGAAAACAGAAGACTGCTGTCAAAACAGTAGATAAGAAGTGTGTGTGTGTGTGTGTGTGTGTGTGTGGGGGGGGGGGGGTACTGGCTGTTGAGTATAAGAATCTGAAGGACATGGCCGACGAGAGGTTAAGCAACACTTTGTTGTGTTGACTACTTTGACTTCCCCTCGTGTTTCTCCTAGAAGGCCGGACATAAAGCGTAGAGCCGCGAGCGCTTTCTCACCCCGTCTAATAACTCAAGTCTATGACTTGAGTCTGCCGCAAGCACCGAACGTGGACCTTAGCGGGGCTTTCACTTGCGTCAGAAACACTTGAAGCTATTACGAAGGCAGTCCGCTGCAGCTGGCCCTCGTCATTCTTTATATGTTCCATACTGTCAAACAACTGAAATACCCAGAACTGTTATTGTGAGCCTATAGCAGCTCTGCTGGGTTGTGGACAGATGCATATGACCCTGGATGCAGAACATTTGTATTTATACAAAACAATAGACATACATATTAAAATGTATTGTATTAAAGTGTTAAAATGTTTGATTTATATTTAAAAAACAACAACGCTTGGATGTGTTCCAGCCCACTGGCAGAGAGAATAAAGGATGGGGATACTGAAAAGATAAGATCAGGTAAAGATCCATATGACTATTATTAGTCGCAGCAGTAGTATCTCTTTTAATGTTGAACATGAATTTCTTTTGGCATAATTATTTCAGCTTCTTGGACACGTCGAGCGTCCAGACCACGTGTCTGTGCCCTTTCACCCGCCAATGGCTCCAGGTGGCCGCTGAGCAGCCATAATTACATCCAGCTGTTCTTGGAGCGCTGGTGCTCAAGAAGGGAATTCTGAGCACTAATTGAGACTCTTCCTTACAGTAAAAAAGCAGATTTCACGATGCTAGCTGACCTACATTCCAAATAAATTAGACATAAAGGACAAAATAGTGCTACAGTTGCCTTTTTCAATTTACAACAATTTCAATTTAGGTAATTCGGCAGGCCCTTTTATCCAAAGTGATTTATAGTGAGTAGTGAGCTTTTAGCTTGGAGTCATACACCCAGACCACTCAACCCCCCAAAAAATGCAGGAAATTGTTTTCAAGAGCTGAGGGCAAGCAAGCAAATTGTAATAATTCATCTCAGTATAAAGGCTAAAGGTTGTATAAAGGCTAAAGGCTAAAATGTAAAGCTTGGCACAAGCTCTCCGCACTCCCTTCCCTTCTGCACAGACCGCGTGCTCCATTGCCTCCCCTCCTCCTGCTCTCTGACAGCATGCCTCCGAGAGCAGTGCCAGCTGTAGCCTACGGACGATCATTGCGCCTCGCACTTCGCTGAAAACAACTGGGCTGATATTCCTCGAACTAGGCTACTTAGAAGACACGCTACTAAACTGTTTACTTTAACTTTCGACAGTTTATCCATAGAGGCGCTTACCAGCTGCCACTCTCCTTCTCTCCACCAGTACCGGGAGGGACATTCCGCAGCCATACAGGTCTGGCTGGATGCAGGACGGGAGGAAAGGGGGCATTCGGTCTCCTGTGGGGTTCGTCGCTCTCCAACCTGACAAAATACCTCTCGTCGCCGAATCCCACTGCCGCATGATGCTGAACACTGAAACAAGGACAGGTAAGGATTTTAAAGTACGTGTAATGTACGCTTAATTTGATGTTGCAGTTGCTGCAGTGATATGTTTTTGTGTTTGATGAGATATTTGTCATTACCAAAGAAGATAATCAGTTGTCATTTTACATTTTGGATAATTATCAGTCATCCTCAAGTTATACTTAAATAACTTAAATAAATTAAATAAAAGCAGATCTGTCATTTGTGAGTCATGGTGCAATATGGTGCATCATGCAAATGGTGTTGGAAAAGGGAAAAACCTTTGTCAAAAAGGTCTGCTGACAGTTCACAGAGTAAAAACAGAACTTGGTGAAGCAGCTTTTAGCTACTGTACTATGCTACATGTAACCGGAACAAACTTGCTCCCACACTGACCTCTTATAAATCATGGTTGAAAACTATATTTATATAAATGTTGAGAGGCTATGAATCGGGACTGCAGAACAGGGTCAATTGGTTAAACTGTGTCTAAATTATAGTTAAATCCTTCACTGAAATCTTGTATGTGATAATTGAACTTTTAAACTCTCCACTCTGTACTGTAGCTTTGTTCACCTCACCATTAGGTCCTGCAGTAGACGTTTGGCAAAAAATATTCCATTGTTCGCAGCTGGGACTAGATTTCCATCAGTATTTTCATCTGCTGTTTACCTTCTATTGTTTCTCAAGAACATAATTCTAAGATGTCTACAAAGCCGATCATCTCTACATACAAAGTATACACAGTATATACTGTATATATATATATATATATATATATATATATATACAGTTTATATAAATACCATTAATTAAATTCTACAACAAACTGGAGAATAAATACTTTCAGTAGAGATTGGCTTTGTGGACACATTAGAAGTATGTTTTAGAGAAACAATGTAAGGGGGCAGGATATTCTAGTGGTCTAGGTGTTGGACTCCCAGGTGGAAGGTTGTGGGTTAAAGCCCCAGACATGGCCTACCTGTAAGCATCCTTGAGCAAGATGCCTAAATCCTAACTGCTCAATGTAATAGCTCCATTGTAAATCACTTTGGATAAAAGCTTCTGCTAAATGACCTAATTGTAATTGAAAGTAATAGGTGGATGAGGACTTAATACTCCTAAGGAGGCTAGTTGAGGGTTTAACTAAAGTGTAATTCCACTTTACATAACATCGCTAAGAGGAAAGGAGATTTTATTATGTGTTAAATGTTCTAGTTTAACAATTTATCAGTCAGTGCCCTTTACATTAATGCTAACTTAATATTTTTTTCTACATTTTTCATAGAATTTTTCTGGTGAATCAAGAAGACACACAACCAGTTGTATATGCTAGTTGTGCTAGCTTGGATCATCAACATAATGCATTACAGTCAATTAGTGTGGTTATGTGTGTGTGTGTGTGGAGGGGTTATCTCAGCATGTGTATAAAAAACAGCAATGGGGAGTTTGTGTATGTGTGTCTATGTCTGTATAAAGGAGAGAGGGAGAGAACAGTTTATAATGTCTAAGGTGTAAGGATGGAGACGGTAAACACATCCAGATGCTTCATCTGAGGTGAGAAACTATCTTGTTAAGTCAATGGATGGGAACCAATCTAGAGTGGAGACCCCATAACATCCCCTTTATGTATCCTCACAGGCGCTAACAGCTCAAGCTTTGGCTACAATGCCAAAATATGCGATAGCACTGTAAGCAAACAGACTACGAGGCATTCCATATTAAGTCGTGTTTTGTATACAGCTGCCTTAGAATAATCAGTATTCCACCCCTGCATGAGTGGCGTTTAATTCTGTGCTCCCCTTTGTCCTGCTGCACAGCTGTCTGGGAGAAAGGAGTGTGGAGCACAGATGTGGCCCTGTCCTGAAAGTGTAATCCCGTGGGGCGAATCGGAGAAAGAGGGTGAGAAGAAGAGGGATGGGGCACCTGTGTCTCTGGCAGCCCATGTGGATGGTCTGCTTGTGTGCAGACGTGAATGGCCTGCCTTGCGAGGCGATGCAAGCGAACACGTGATTGGGGAGGGAGAAGCCAGAGAGAGTGAAGGGAGGAAGTCAGTCTTTACAAGGACTGTAGCAACAAGAGTTAGCAAAAATACCACTTAAAAAGAAAAAAGTTAGTCAAACAGTGGGAGAGAAGATGAAACAGATAGTGGAGAGAACCGGAACAGGGAGAGGAAGAGGGAAAATATGGAAATGGAAAGTGGGGGGGCAGCTTTGCACTTAACCTTACTTAGTACTAGAAAGGGAAGGCTGCATCCCTGCTGCCAGTTACTGCTCTGCCCCGGGGCTGAGCTACATCCAGGCCCACCACAACATGATGTGGAACAGCACACCCGCCTCAGTTAGTGGGCAGGCATGGTGGAAGAGAGACACAGATGTTTTCACACACACTCTTAACACATGGCAGTGAGCTGTTAAGGCATTAAAGTGGAACGGGAAGAAGAAGTGTGGGAATGTAGCTGGTAGAGTGCATCAGAGCTGGGTGGGTCCTACTGTACCTTTGTCCAGTTGCCGGTCTTCCACTTGGCGCAGCGGGCACCGCGACAGCGCCTCTGCTTGCTGGGCTTGGCCAACAGTTGCTGGCAGTTCTCCTCTGGGACGGGACGGCCCGATCTAGTCAGACAGGTGACCTTACGATATTTGAATCCTCGGCCACAGGAGGCTGAGCACTGCAAGAGGTAGCATGTAAGAAAAGAAGAAGAAAGGGTTTAGGCATCAGTGATATTATTATATCATTATTATATCATTATGGAAGAATAAGTAATAATAATAATTGTATCACGTAACAGTTTTATAGATCTTTAAAAAGGTACTCTTCTCCAGACCAGTTTCTTTTTGAGCCTCAACCCTTAAAAAGAATCACCTCTTTGAACAGCGTAACGTAAAGTATATAGATATTTTCACCATAACAAATGTATGCACATTTAATCAAATATAAAAAAAATGACATTACAAATATTTTGTTATCAAATGATTTTGAGAAAATGGAAAAATTAAAAATGAATTAAAATTGTTATGTATTTTATTTGTTATCTCGTGATACCCCAGAAGCATCCCGCGCCCCACAGCTTGAGAACCGCTGCTCTAGATGTCCTCCACATGGACAGCTTCTCCAATGGGGAAAAGCTGCCATGTCAGCCCGGCAGCAGTTTGTTTCACCTCCGGGTTCACTGAGCTATTCAAAGTCTTAACTCACTGTGACAGGCAGACAGCCAGCGCCAGCACACCGCCACCTTGCACGCAGACACACACACACGCACACACACACACACACACGCACACACACACACACACACACACACACTCACGCCAGTTTCACCGAGGGCAGTGGAAATGGGTGGTTGGATTGTGCTTGGATAATCAAAGGGGGCGTTGTGTTTGGGGATGGATGGGAAGCGACAGGCTCAAGGTTGAACGAGTACATGGCACAGCGTGGGTCTGCTACTCTGACCGGGAGAGGACCCTGTCGGACAGGAACACACTATGACCTTTCACCTCTTTCAGGGAGGTAATGAGGGAGGGCATCCTACGATATTTAAGGAGAAAATAAAATGCAATCGGATAACCGGAAAAGATTATGTGTGTGTTGTCAGTGTCAAAACGGTTGTGGACTAATTTATCGATCAAATAAAGCAAGCTACAGGTTTACCCTGTCAAAGGGATTCGTATTCTGTAATGTAGTGATGTATGGACTGATGAGAGGACAAAAACAGCTTTCCATGGTTATTTGGCTTTGACATCAATACAATCGACAGGTAACCTTTTTTTCACTTCTTGTCATGCTTGTTGCTTTAACTGTAACAAATACAGGATTATGTTTTTTATTAAAACTAACTACTTTGTGTACGGGATTAGAAAGGGGTCTTTCTGTTAAAAAAGTCCCCTTGATGATGTGTGATGATATGTGATGTTGGCTTTTACCCTTCTAATAACACAAAATAAAGTTCAGTTGTTCTTATTGATGGTGGCACATGCATTTTAATAGTATGTAATTGATTGGGTTAGGGCAAAATAGAAATTACCAGATGGTTATTTTATATATAAACTATGTTTAAGTTGTAATTTCTCACTAAAATAGAATTACATTGTCATATATACCGTTAGTGTGATATAGAATCACATATGTGATATAAGGTTTTGGCCATTCTGCTTCCCACTAAGTGTTAGGCAGATCACACGGGTAGCCTAAATCCAAGGTGGGCCATTTGAGAAAAATGAGGGCTTTGCAGTAACGGTTTAAATCATTAAAGCCAGGTATTTACCATCCAAGGCACTCTGCCAGCTTGTTGTTCTGTGTAAATGTCAGGTAATTCTTCAGCAGTTTATATAGTCTCTACAAGGGCTTTCCAGTGGTTGTGCTGACCTTAAATACTCTGCTATTATCTTGGGAACGATTACAAATGGGTCAAAGTATATCACCATCCATTTACCCATTCTATGAACTCTCAGGAGGGGTACATTCATTCACCCTGCAATTTCTCTGGGGCACTGCAAATAGCTATAGCACTCGACCTGCAGTCTGCAACACCCTCACCCGTACACACAATTGAACATTACCATCTTCATCCTATGATGAAGATAAAAACAAATGTCCTGTATAAATGAATTGACATGAATAAATCATGTCAATAAAGGAATAAGACAGCCTGAGTCACCGACCAGTCAAACAATCTGTTTATTTCTAACGGTTCAAACCAAATGTTTGATAGTCATCAGCATCTACCCTTGTACTTCCAGACACAAAATCAATACTTCAAATCATACAACTTTATTTACACACTCTAGAGAAACAAAGCTTTGCTCACTAGCACTACGCAATGTGCTGCCTAAACGCACCGCGTTCCAATGCAAAATACTGTGTCCAGGAATCCTGAAGAACACGTCAGGCTTTACTGGACATAAAGATTTTTCTGGCATTTCTCCAGGGGTCACAGCAATTTCCCAGGAGCGCGACGAGATGAATTCCCAGATCAAACGTGATCCTTGACCCACCAATGCACCCTGCATTGTTTGGATGAAGGCTCGTCATTTGAGGCACTGTACCCCACACCCATTAGGCCAAAGGAGAGACGGGGGCCCAGATGGGGGCAAAGGCAGTGGATGACTTTATCGAAGAGCACGCGTCACCAGGCATTACAAAACAGCTACGGTGGACATTATGGAATGAATGAGCACACTAAATGAAATGGGGGGTCCAGTCATGCATTGTCATCGGGAATACAGTTTTACCTTGATACAAAGAGCTTTGAACTCCTAACACACACAGAGGTTAAAGAGGCCCTGACCCTATGAAATAACAAAACCTATTGCTCAGTGATTTGTGCATTTGCATTCAGTGAAAGCCCTTTGAAACTTCTCGCTGGGAGGATTGCTTTATAAGATATTGACGCCAGACCTCTGTCCAGATATTCTTGCACCTTACTAATACATCGGTGAAGCACTAAGCCATATAGGCCAATTCCACTTCCATGTTCACACTATAATTACAGTAAAGATCAGACTGGTAATCTTGAGTTCTGACATTCAAATTGAGGTCCGCATAATGTCGCTGAACTCTTTAACAGGGCTACAAAGTTTTAAGCAGTAATGTCATAGTAAATTAATGTTTTCACATGCCTGTTAGTGGTTCCTTGCAGCAATTATCTCATTTATATGGACTATTTTTGGACTACTGGTCCTTTGGTGTAAGTTACTGTAAGCTGACATGCCAGTAAGTATTCAAGAGATAACATTCTAAATGAAAGAGGTTTTTTGAGTTCTTAGTTCATTCCATGCCATAAAAGTTAATAATGTTCTAATTAGGGCATATCACTGTCATTAAAAATCTGTGCACGCTGCAACGTTATTAATAGTAAAAATGAAAGAAGCCTTCAAAGGTACCTCTACTTCACTTTAATCATAACCTTTATGAAAATGAACAGACATTCCACATATCAATTAAAAAAATTAAATATTGACATGGCATTATGGTGAAGTAGCAATAAATACATGTAATTACATAAATATACAAAATCGTTGTTGACACACAGACTGATAATGCCATGTTTAAATGTTACAAACCAAAACATTATTTCAAGAGCCTGTGGCAATGGAATTACAATGTTACTATGCTGTTTTTGTCAATCTGTGTAGAAATTCTAATTTATTGTGATGTGTAAACTATAAGCTGTTTTGTACTTTTTTTTCAATGACCCTGACTTTACACATGGGAGTCATTACAGGCGATAGGTCCCATTAGTAAACAATGTGTGGTAAGACATTTTTCTCACTGCTCACTGCTTTGTTAATAGGCTCTTAAAATAAGGTGTGATGTCGATATATATATATATATATATATTACTAGGGTGGGCTGGGCAGTCAACTGGGTGGGCTGCAGGAAAAATATGCCCCTAACCACAGATTCTGGATAAGCATCCACTACTTGTCAAAAGCAGTAGTAATTACTACATGAACGTGGAAGGTGATATAGTCTGGATGTGATTTTAGGGCTATTTGCTTCACCAGATAGCCTCAACATTGCGTGGGTTAATCTTAGCCAGCATAAATCTTTCCATTGTGAGAAAGAGAGAGAGAGAAAGAGAGTGATGCGGCACTCGGAAATCATAACAGAGACTGAGGTAGACACATTAGTTTGGCTCTTCGGATGAGCTCCTGGAGCAGAACGCTATTAACTCTCCCTGTGGGTATCACAGGTATTGCTTGTTCAAAATCGGACATTACAACAAGTGAAGCAGATCGTGTGACGGATATGAAGACACTTCAAAATAGTTTTTTTCAATCAAATCTATGACACAATCTCCATTTAACCTACCTAAAGAATAAATTACACTGCTCCTTGAAATTCGTGATTTTTTTTAATACTGATGTATCTTGTATGTCTCCCTTGTTTTGTCAAAACACGTTGAGTAAGTTATCGTCGTTCAATGGCTGAGTTGTGTTTTGTTACATGTGAGGTATTGGGCATAGCAACTCCAAGTATTTACAAAACATTATCTAACACAGGATAAATATCTTACCAAGCACCTTTGGAGCAGAAAATAATAAACCTATTAGTCTAAGTCCATACTTAGAAAATCTGTGTTACAACCTTCTGACAAACTAATTACCACAACATTTGTAAAACACTTTATTTTACAGTCCAATCTATTTGCCAAGGTATAGTAATACTGGTTTATACATAATAGTATGATTTGCATCAAATGGACGTGTTGAGTCAACATCCCTATGTCACTTCATATCTACTGACATAGACCTTATAAATCAACTGTAAAATAAAGTGTCAAGTTAGTAACTTTTCTAACAAACCACGTGCCTTGAGACAAACTGAATTCTTGACATAAAAGCCAGTTGCACGTGAGCACTTAAAAGATGTATAGGCCTACTTCTCCAACCTCCTCTGATATACAAAAGCATCCTTCAGTATTTGTATAGGAACAATGATTGGCTAAGTGTGCGAATACAAAGAGCTATGACACAAAATAAATCACTTTTTAAGGTTAATTCTATATACAAAAATAAAAACAAAGAATATAATAAGTAATAAATTATCTTTAAAAACAATAATTTACAAGCTAACTTTGATTGTGATCCAAAGTGATCCTGAATTTTCTTTATAACGTAAATAGGACCAACAACAGCTTTATGGTAATTCAACCCAAAAAAAAGTTCTTACGGTCACAGCTGTCAATGAAGAGTTTTGTCTTTTTGGCATGCATCTTGTGATTGTATCTTTGACGATAAGTGCAACAAAAATACATTTTTGTACAGGCACCAGATGGTCATAGGGAGGGAAGGGGGTTAAAGGTGAGAAAGGGAGTAAGTATGTGATTTATCCAGCATCAAATCATAAAAAAAGCCACCCTGCACCTGTTAGCTGTGTGTAACACTGTTCGTTTGGCTTGGTCATGCTATAACAGCTTTAGCGTTGAAACTTATGGAGGTGAAAGAAAAAACAGTTTGGAAAGCGGAAAAAGGGAAAAGAGTATTTTTATGAGCGTACCGAGCTCCATTGGTCTGTGCTCCAGTGGGGGCTAGACGGGCATGACTGAGTATTGCACTGCTCGCGATCCGGTGGCTTGTCAAGAATCTCGCAGCTCAGATCATTAAAGCGCTCACCATTGGGTCGCTGGCAGACCACCAGCCTGGTCTTTATCCCACCCCCGCATGACTTGGTGCACTGCAGGCAACACAAGAAGAGGTTTGTGTGAAGACACGTTTGGGAAAGAGGGTGCATTTGAATAAGCTAGGAGCACTGAAACAGTACTAGATTTAAACTTGAGCTCCATCTGATTAATTTATAGATGCCATCCAGGGAAATGTCAGAATCTGTAACAATCCACCACATTGTCATTCCCCACAGAATCCCAAGGTTCTTTCCCCAAAGGCTAGTCAAGGGTTTCCATTCTAGTTTAAGTGAAGGGGGGTATTATAAAAACAGGTTTTGCCCAGTTTTGCCATTGATCTTGCGATCTGAGATGTTATTTAAGTGATGTTAAAACATTCACAAACAAGCAAGCGGGAATCTGGCCCAGTTTTCAGTGTCACAACTGGGACTCGATCAAATAACCAATCATCCCGCCCGCCCATATGTGCAGTCTTGTTTACGCAGAGACACATCAATTCTCCCCTCCCCCACCCTTTCCCTAACTTGTAACTAAGTTGCAGTTTTCAAATAGGGCAATCAGCAGCCAGTGGCCATATGTATGTGTCCAAAACAGGCTTTGGTGGAACAGATGTGTTTCTTACTCTTCTTCTCAGCTAATCCCGAAACGTTCGGTGCATAAGCAAGTATAATGGGTATAGCGAAAGCAGAAAACCGCATCCTCTTACCTCTCCCCAGTTGCCGTAGACCCACTGTGGACAGGGCCCGGACTCACAAGAGCGCTGCTCCACGGGCCGGGCTCGCTCTTCGCAATTGTTCGCAGAGTAGCCGTTCTCATCCTGGCAAACCACCACACGCCGCTGGAAGCCTCCGGCGCACGTGCTAGAGCACTGACATCATAAAGAGGGGACAGCACACAGTCATATAGGTTGCCCACATATAAACCCATAGGTGCACTGTGTAATAACTGTTATATATAAGTGACATATTGTGAGTGCGCATATAGGTGATTTGCAAACATATAGTGAACGATACTGTATGTCTACATGCATGTATCACAAACTATCAGGTTACAGAACCGTGGCAATATACACAGTAAACAGCTGAATGCACACACACATGCACACATGACTATGCATCTCGTACAAATGGCGTCAATTCACAGAACAATATACATCCACACAATAAAAAGAGACATTTTTGCAATGAAGTCTAACTGCTATATTTAAATGCATATCCTCCGGATAAAGGAAGGAAGAGACAAACGAAATAGCTTTCATCATTTCCCAGAATTATTTCAAGCAGAAGTTATTTTGGTACAGACATTATAGCCACCCCACATTTAGCAGGCAAACAATACAGGGAACAACACAGATGGGAACGGCGTCTTGACTGCTTGGCTAGGTCACTCTGCTCCGCAACATTATATTACACTGGAAATCAACCACATTACATGAAATGAGAAAGCACGAATACGAGACACTTAGCTTCATGTCTCTCATAAAAAGGTTTTCGGAGACTTCTGAAAGACACCACAGGGGTTGAAAACTCGACACAGTCAAGATGTACTGTCTGATACTGATAGATTAGAATATGCTTCATTTGAGATATTGGATCATATTAAAAGGACATGAAACCGTCTGTCTTTACAAACTGTTAATACGTTTACCCTAGAAGAAATGTAATTTAAAAACAAGGAGGGGGAACCCTCTAAGGGAGATAAAAGAGATAAAAGAAAATGTTATGCCTAGGAAACAGTGAAACAGTCTTTTTGTAAAAACAGACCCATGTTCCAACAAATGAAATTCTAAATAAATATTCTAGACCTAAACCTTTCCATCTCAGTCCCCCAATGGGCGTGTAAATGCCCAGCAGAACATGCTAAGCACACTCCCTCACCGCTCCCCAGGGTCCAGTCCTCCACTGGTGGGCATGTGGAAGGGGCAGGTTGTTCCTGGGGCCTGCGTTGTCCGAGGAATGGAGCGGTCGGGATTCGCTGGAGCGGGTCGGACACTGGGACATGGCGCAGTCCTGCTCCGTGACAGGACCGTCGTCGGAGTCACACTCACTGGCATGCACTTCCTGCTCGCTGAAGTTGACGCACAGCACCTGCCGAGATGTCTTCCCCTGGCCGCAGGTCACTGAGCACTGGGAACACACACACACACACACACACACACACACACACACAACTAACTAAATCAGGCTGAATTAAGTTTCTTTGAAACGTGGCCTTGAGATTAACTACTTCCTGTTCCCTACCAGGGGGGTCAACAAGAGTGCGTGCGTGTGCGTGCGTGTGCGTGTGAGTGCGTGCGTGTGCGTGTGTGTCTGTGCATGACGACCAGAGCTGTAGTCTGGCAGTACGGTATCACAAGCACTCTGGTGGATGAGAAACATCTGCAAACTAGGCTGGAGCCGCTCTCATCCCCCTGTGCACTGACTCCTCAATCCCCCGTCCTCTCTCTCTCTCTCTCCCTCTCTCCCTCTCTCCCTCGCTATCATTCTCACACACACGCTCTCCTCTCCTCTCTGTAGCCTCATTACATTCCCTCTACTAGCCTCATTCCACACTCTCCCACCCCACCCCCGCAGACAGGCCCAAACGGACCACGGCACACACAGGCAGTGAACGTCACTGGAGGTGAGGAATAATGCAGATTGATAATCAACAGAAGAAATAAACCTCGCGGGAAGCAGAACATCTGGGTAGCAACATTCGCCGCATAATGAACGTTAATCAGCGAGGCTCAACTTGTGGATAATGAGCTGCAGACCCGAGGGGGAGAGGTTCACACATTCTGCAGGCAAATGCCTTGAGTAATACAATTCCACTCCCTTCAAACCAAGCTTCACCCGATGTGAGCTCGGGTTCAGCAACTTAGCAACAGTAAATAATATATATAACAATCACCCCGACCCGCACACAATGCAATAGCCCTTACCGAGGACCATTCTAGGACTTTCCACTGTCCGCAGGCCATGACGGAGCACACCTCCCTGGCGGGAGGTTTCGGTAGGTGGGCGCACGCCGACTCCTCAGCCACGCCGCCCTGGTTGTCACGGCAACTCACGTAGCGCATCCGCGTCCCTTTGCCACAACTGGAACTGCACTGTTGCACAGAGGGGAGATGTTGAGAGGCCAGCGAAAGGAAGCTAAACAAAGAGATGAATGTGCTTTCAAAGGAATTGCAGAGGAGGCCCAACCTGTGTCCAGGAGCCAAACCTCCACTGGGTTTTGTAACCCTGATGGAGGGGGACTTTAGTTCCTTGTGGAACAGGATGGCTGCTGGGACATTGGGCCAATTCACAGTCCTGTGGAAGGAAGGACATTTGTTAGTGAGAAGTAATATCATATGAATGTGGTGCTTCACACAAATAATCCCAACAAAATAATGAATCTAGGCCTTAATTGTAGGGAAGCAACACTGCAAACCAACACATGTAATATACACCTAGCAGAAATTTTGCCAAAAATGGCAAATATTCTTGTCAGGGATTGTGAATAACAACTCTGACTGATTACAGGACATTGTACATAAGCCTGGTAAAACCCTCCTAATTTTAAAAGCCCCACAACTGTTTTCCGATTTACAAATCCGACTGAAAACTCATGTTAGTAGGGATAGAGGCGGTGCCAATAGTTGTCAATCAAATAATTAGCAGGCAATTGGACCGCCTTCAACAGAACAAATGTTTGACCGTGATTTTGAAACACACACACAGACAAATAATCAAAAAAAAGGACCACATGGGGACGATTTTGCCGTCAATTGGTGTCGGCACCAAACTGCCCACGTGGATGCTCATTGGGCGGTGGATCTGCTCATAAACAGTTTTATATTAAGAGTCCCCACACTGATGTACAAAGCAGAGCAAATCGTAGAGGCGGAGCTTACAAATTCCAAAATTGCTCCATGAATAGGAGGATCGCTTTTGGCCACTAGAGGTCAGTCCAGTTGAAATCCCAGGTATCATAAAACTGCAAGTAGACAACGTGCTACTGAATATGTTGTTTTAGGTTAGTGCTTTCAGCACCAACCATGGTGTTCAAAACATAAACAAAATTGCATACGACAATTTAAATTACCAGTGAAGTTTGAGAAGTCGCTAAATCTACTAGCATTAAAGTCACCATGTTGATGCCACCAGCTCCTTCCTGTGTACAGTGTTGTGTAATGCGTCTTTGGAAAACTAAGCAAAGGAATCTGGAATCTGTTATTGCTCCTCTAATATTGGAGGTCAATGCAGTCTGTTCTTAACTTTACACTCTTGATTAAAGTTGTATCTGTGCCTTTTCCTTCGCAATGTGACTGTCACTGTTTCACCCATGTGCTCAAGAGCGTCCATGTTTCCCATCAACCCCCCCACCTCACGATAACAATGTGAGCAGGGTCTGCCCTAGCAGTTCAAACTATGGATTGTGGCTTTAAGCCACTCAGCATAAAGCTCTGATCCCTGTCATAACAGGTCATAGTGGAGTGTTATCCAGGGCACCAATGCCAATACTGGCGTGGTCTTAAACCCCTCCCCTTGCCCCCACCCACCCCGCTCTCATGTAACACCTTCCGCCTTGCTCCCCCAGCCTCCGGCAACCTTTGACCTCCAGTCAAATCAAGTCGCATGGGGTCTGAGAAGGCTCCACATTCTACACACTGCCTCCCAGTGGATGCAAACAGGCCCTTTGGCAGCCAGAAACCCTGACAATTCCCTTTCACACATGGAAACGGTTCATGAATGCCTAATGGTGAAACGTCAAATTAGCAACCATACCTTGGAACACTTGTATATATATTTTTGTGCGTGTCTGTGAATGTGTTTTAGAACACACACATGGTAGGCCCGTCACGGGGTTCAAAAATCTTTATATAATCTCTCACAATCTAACTCCAATTCCATGTGTGTAATGCCAACAGCAGGAGTGTGCGTCCTGGCAGGTTGGGGGGGGGGGGGGGGGGGGGGGGGGGGGGGGGGGGGGGGGGGGGGGGGGGGGGGGGGGGGGGGGGGG